>WOVY01012552.1:0-132283 GCA_013436015.1 Rhipicephalus annulatus | reverse complement strand
AGAAGAAGATATGTGCCGCAGTGGGTCACGCCTTTAGCAGGAGGAGCCAAGCGCGAGCGTTTGCCCGATTGCTGTGATTCCTGAGTCCGTTGCTGCCGCCCGCTTTCGGCGTCAATAGACCTACCGTTCAAGTGCTACTTGTGCCAATAAACCCCGTTCCAGAGTGGTGGAGGTGCTGGGTACTTCAACCTGGAACTCCGCACAGGGAAATACCTGCCATCACAGAAATGGCTGAAGAAACCACCCAGCAAGGTACGACCCAGCCTCCGATGGTCATCGTGCCCACTTCGCTACGCGTGCGCGATCCACCTTTTTTCGACGGTACCGTGAGCAAGACGTAGAATTGATGGCTGTCGACATTGAAAAGGTAGGCGCAAGCAACAAGTGGGACACCCTTCGAAGCTTCATATGTACCCTCTACCCTGAAAGAAGGGCGAGTCGGTTTAACAACCACACCACCGGATTCGCCACCACTTGGGGCTGCCTTTAAGCTACGCATCACCGATGTGTCGTCGCCCCCGAGGTACGCAAGCTCCGTGCCGAACAGCGCCTACGGGGACGCGCACAGCTTCAGGGGGAAGGCTTCACAAGCTACATCGAGGATGTGCTCGACTTGTGCAAGCGCCTTGACCCTTCAATGATCGAGGCAGACAAGATCAAGCACATCTTGAAGGGGATAGACGACGACGCCTTCCAGATGCTGCTGGCCAAGGCCCCCCCGTACCGTGTCTGAACTCGCCACTCTTTGCCAGAGCTTCGAGGAATTGCGCAAGCAGCGGGTCATGACACGGCGGCCAGCGACTACCGACGGAACTCTCGCGGCATTGACCCTAGGTGGAGACAACAAACACAATCATGTCGGAAATCAAACGATATGTGCGCGAGGAGGTGGCCCGACAACTTTCGTGTCTGTCGTATCAACCGGCAACGGAACCCTCTTCTGAGCGTCGCGCGCCCGCCATCAGACAGGTAATACAGGCGCAGGTATCTGAGGCACTGCCGCCCGTCTCTCAGACAACACCTGTCACGCGCCATTGACTTACGCTGCTGTTGCTGCTACTCCACCACGACCTCCACTTCGGCCGACTCCCCAGCCTCTACGAGTACCAACGACGCCAGTTCCAGCAACACAACAGCGCTATCACGGAAACCCTTGGCGCACAGTTGACAATCGTCCGATCTGTTATGCATGCGGATATCCAGGGTACGTGGCGCGCTTCTGTCGCCGGCGCTTCGCAACGGGCCCGGCTGCTGCTCCAAGGTACTCTGACGACTCTTTCCCGGCCCCGTACAACGCGCAACGAGAAATTCCCCGTCAATATGACCGACAATCAGTGCAACGCGACCCGTCCCCATCCAAAATAGACCACCACCTGCTGCCGACTACCGGCCATTCGGTCCCCGTCGCTCATCCCCACCACGCCGCTACCGTTCTCCGTCCCGCTGCGTCGCCGTCGCCGACCGAACTCCGCAGAGACGGAAAACTGACTGCCGCAGCTCCGAGGCACGAGCTGCGAAATCGTCGCATTGTAGAAGTCCTCGCCGTCCCCCACAACGTTCTGGAACTGTTTGTTGAAGGTCTACGAACTCTTGCGCTTGTTGACACGGGTGCCGCCGTATCCGTGATAAGTCAAAAACTCATGCCGTTCGATACGAAAAGAACGACGCCGCCTTCCGACGTATTGCTGAATACCGCGAGCTCGCAACCTATTCGACCAGTCGGAGCATGTACAGCGAGAGTAATCATTCAGGACGTCCTGTACCACATCGAAGTTTCTCGTGTTGACCACTTGTGCCCACGACGTGATACTAGGATGGATTTTTGTCACGGCACCACGCCGTAATTGACTGCGCTCGCGCGCAGGTAGAATTATCTTGTGTTTCAGATGCGCCATCTACTGACAATGAGCGCACTCACCTGGGCAAGCTTCTTGTTGCTTCCGACGTTGATGTTCCTCCTTTTAGTGCCATCGTTGTCCCCGTCAATCGCACTGAATTGTCCGGCTCTACCGTTGTGTTCTCCCCATCTGACGTTTTCGGTCGCCGCCACGGTACGTCTCTGCCATACGCCGTTCTGCCACCTCATCAAGATACTTCCGGAATTGTCGTTTGCAATCCTAGCTCATGCCCTCTCACCTTAAGAGCTCTTGAAACACTGGGCTATGTTCATCCTGTTGACGACAACGTTATTGTGCCTATTGAGTCCCACGACCCTGGCCAGCAACTTCAGCTGAACGCGGTTACTCCTCTTTTTACGCGGGATGACTACTCCTCGGATATCTTCAATCGTTCCATCGACAGCAAGCTTCCTTCGGATCAACGGACCAGCTAGTAGCCCTTCTGCATGAATTCCGAGATTCATTTGACCTTCCTCAAAAGGCACTGAGTCAAACTAACACCGTCGCTCACACAATCTACACCGGAACGCACCCTCCTTTGCGGCAACGCCCATACCGCGTATCACCTAAGGAACGAAGTGTAATTGCAGAGCATGGTGGATGATATGATTCATCGACGCGGCGTCATCAAACCATCTTCTAGCCCCTGGTCTTCACCTGTTGTGCTAGTGAAGAAAAAAGACGGTTCGATTAGATTTGGTGTCGACTACCGGCGACTGAACAAAATACGGAAAGACGTATACCCTCTTCCCCGCATCGACGACGCTATCGATTGCCTACAAGGTGCCGAATTCTTTTCTTCGCTGGACCTACGTTCGGGTTACTGGCAGGTTCCGATGGCAGAGTGTGACCGTCCCAAAACAGCGTTCGTTACGCCGGATGGCCTATACGAATTCATGGTTATGCCATTCGGTCTGTGCAATGCACCTGCAACGTTTGAGCGAATGATGGACAGCATTTTACGCGGCCTTAAATGGCAGATATGCTTATGTTACCTCGATGATGTTATCGTATTTTCGCCTGATTTCCCTACCCACGTCGACCGTCTGCGCACCATTCTTCAGTGTCTTACCAAGGCAAACCTCCAACTTAACCTAAAGAAGTGCCGCTTTGGGGCTCGCCAACTTACTATACTTGGTCACGTTGTGTCAAAGGATGGAATTTGCCCCGACCCAGACAAACTTCGAGCCGTAGCCGACTTCCGAAGCCAACTTCACTCAAAGAACTTAGGAGCTTCATCGGCTTGTGCTCGTATTTTCGTCGTTTCGTCCACAACTTTGCAACAATAATAGCCCCCACTTACACAACTACTGAACGGTCCAGCTAATCTTTCTAACTGGTCCCCGGCATGCGACGAAGCTTTCCTTACACTGCGCCGCCTACTTACGTCCCCACCAATTCTACGCCATTATGACCAAGTGCCCCCACTGAAGTGCACACAGATGCCAGTGGCGTTGGTCTGGGAAGCAAGTACTCGCGCAACGAAAGCCCGGTATTCCGGAGTACGTCGTCGCATACGCAAGCCGCGCACTCCACAAAAGCGGAGATGAACTACTCCGTAACTGAAAAAGAATGCCTCGCAATCGTTTTGGGCGTTAAGCAAGTTTCGTCCTTACTTGTACGGACCAGAGTTTCGACGTTGTGACCGATCACCACGCGCTTTGTTGGTTGGCGTCGCTAAAAAGATCCTTCAGGTCGCCTTGGACGTTGGGCTCTTCGCCTACAAGAATTCGACATTCGTGTCGTCTACACGCTCAGGACGAAAACACTCTGATGCGGACGCCCTCTCACGATCACCAGTGAGATCCCCCGCAGACCTGCATTCGGATACCAACTTCTCCATCGCTCCCATTTTCCGTCACAAGCATGTCGTCTGAACAGCGAAAAGCCCCATGGATAACATCTCTCCTTAACATTCTTTCTGACTCTTCAACGTCTGCATACCCCACGCGCTCTTCGCCGACAAGCCACACATTTCGCGATACGGGTATGCGCAACTATACCGCAGAAACTACCACGCGGATGGTCGTAAATGGCTTTTGGTTATACCACACCACATGCGATCTGATGTCTGTGCGTATTTCCATGCCGACCCACAACATGCTCACGCTGGTGTGTTAAAAAACATATCAGCGGATCCGCCAGCGTTACTACTGGCGTGGTATGTACACTTTTGTACGAAAATACATTCGGTCTTGTTCATTATGCCAACGACGAAAGATAGCTGCCCATTCACCCGGATTATTACAGCCTCTACCGTGTCCGGCGCGCCCTTTCGACCGCATTGGTATCGATCTATATGGTCCCCTTCCTTACACTGCCACTGGAAATCGATGGATCATTGTCGCCGTCGACCATCTGACAAGGTATGCTGAAACAGCTCCACTACCTACGGCAGGTGCACGTGACGTAGCCAAATTTCGTTTTGCGACGCTTCGTACGCGTCACGGGGCACCACGTGAACTACTAAGTGATCGAGGGCCCGTGTCTTTTTATCCGAAGTTGTACAACAACTCCTTCGGGCATGCCGCACGGTGCACCGCACCTCTACAGCCTACCACCCGCAGACCACGGTCTAACTGAGCGCTTCAACCGAACGCTAGGAGACATGCTCGCCATGTATGTCAATTCCGACAATCAAACTGGGATGTCATTCTCCCATTTGTGACCTATGCGTACAACACCGCGACGCAGTCACCACAGGCTTCTCGCCTTTCTTTCTTCTATATGGGGCGTGAGCCATGCTCCACCCTTGACACCATTTTGCCGTATCGTCCCGACGTCTCCGAGTTCAGCCCTCTTTCTGAAATTTTTCACCACGCTGAAGAGTGTCGTCAGTTGGCCCCGATCATTCACCTCGGACAAGGCAAGCATTTCGAAAAAGACCGCCACGGACCACGACCAGCAAGTCGAGACTTTTGCCGTGGGCTCGCTTGTCTGGCTCCGACTTCCCTTCCACTCCCCAGGTCTGTCCGCTAAGTTTGCCCCCAAGTTCACGGTCCTTATCGCGTCGTCGAACGTCGATCTCCTGTCACATACGTGATCGAGCCGATCACGCCATCTACAGACAGGCGATGGCCTTGGTCGTGAGACTGTCCACGTGAGT
Source organism: Rhipicephalus annulatus (assembly GCA_013436015.1). Classification (NCBI taxonomy): domain Eukaryota; kingdom Metazoa; phylum Arthropoda; class Arachnida; order Ixodida; family Ixodidae; genus Rhipicephalus; species Rhipicephalus annulatus. The sequence goes on along the minus strand of WOVY01012552.1, from coordinate 127,279 downwards.
CGTCTCAAGCCATATCACGACCCACTCCTAATCTCGTCACCTTGACTTGCCAGGATGACTCGTCTTCGTCGCCGGGGTATTGTAGAGAGGAAGAAGAATATGTGCCGCAGTGGGTCACGCCTTTAGCAGGAGGAGCCAAGCGCGAGCGTTTGCCCGATTGCTGTGATTCCTGAGTCCGTTGCTGCCGCCCGCTTTCGGCGTCAATAGGACCTACCGTTCAAGTGCTACTTGTGCCAATAAACCCCGTTCCAACAGGAAAGGCAGTCGGTGATATCTAGGAGACCTCGGGTGGGCGAGGTTGGCGTTGCGTTCTGGAGAGAATAACCATGCCTTCAGCGTTAAAAATGATGATGGCACAACCTGGTTAGTATTGAGGAACGAACAAGGTTGGGAGTCCTTGTAGCGTTGGAAGGTCGGATTGTCTCATGCGTTGGATTCTGAGGCGTGGCTGTGACAGACGCTTTTTTGCTTCTAAAATGCGTGCTTCTCAACAGACTGTGATGGAGTGCCTGAGTGCTTGCGGTTTGCAAGCAGTCAGGCGTCTTTCTCGGGCGCTTTCTGTGGTGTTGCAGTCGGGGAATAGCAGGCGCTGGGAGTGTTTCTGGCGAGTTTTCGTTTGTCCGAAAGTGTCTGACGTCTTGCTGGTTTGGAGATCCTATTTTTCGATGTTCTTCAACTGGTGAACGTGCTTCCATTGAATTTGGCGTTCGCCGATGCCCTCGTTGCTGTCTTTCTCGTTGTTTTCTGAGTTTGTGAACATTGCTTTGCTTGCTTTGCTGGTGCTGCTCAGGAGATGGTTGTAGTGGCAAGCCTTCCGGAATGGGACATTCATTTACTTTGAGGTTTGACGCGTCCTGTAGACAGCTGATGCATGCTGAACAGGTTTCTTGCTTATCGGGCATGGTTGGTGGTGCGGCCATCATTGCTAGCCTGCTCTTCAGAGTCTTCTGTGACGTGGTTGATTAGGGACGCTTCTGAAAGACAACTGTGTACGAGGTTTGATGTATGATTTGCTTCCGAGTTGGTTCGATTCTTGGATTGGTGACCACTGCATGATGGTTACCACATGTGACGTCGCATCAATAGGTTGAGAATGCAAATTTTGGCAAGTCTGCGGTGCCGTGGAAATGAACTCTTGCGAAAAAAAACGTTCAGAGTTGACAGATAGTTCATCAGGGGCTTCTTCGCGGCTCACTGTGAGTGGTTCTTGCGCCTGGTAGCATGCGACGTTCGATGCGTCTGAGCCTTCTGTGTTTGGAGTTTCTGGTGGCTGCGCACTGGACGTCAAACCGCAACAGGGGTAGTTCGGTAAGGTTGAGTTGTGAATGGCCCTCTTTCTGTGCAACTAACGATGCGAGCTGATCTGGAGCATGAATCTGGGTGGTAAGTCCAGGGCTTGGCGTAGCATCGTCCGTGCTCCGCAGCTCTATCCCGACCATTGTGAGCGTGCTAGATGTGAGATGGACATTGTGAGTCACGAAAAGAGCCTAGCGATGTAAAACCAGGGGGTGGGCCAAGTGGAGTAAGCTGTTCCAATGGGGTAGTAAGCTGTTGGGGAGTAAGCTGTTCCAATGCGTGAAGACTGATTTTCACTCTTTGAGTCATCTTGGCGTTGTTTGGTATTTTCCCCATGTGTCAGCTGGTCCGCCATGAACAAGGCGTCCTTATGACACGAATAGTGACCGTTAGGAGCCTTTGAAGAGCTGCGTCGTAGAAAACCAGGTGGTGGACCATGTATGCGAGACGAAGCATGAAAGGCATCAGTAGGGTGAGCGACGTTCTCATGTCGTATGTTGGTGCCACGACTTTGGAAATGCCGACTTTCGTGCACAAGGAAGCTGCGCTCGATGGTTGAGTTGTTCCCGAAATACGCACAGCCGCCTGTCAGTGAACTGATGTTCCATTTTGTGTTGTGGCAGTGGTCTATTCATTCTGGGCGTTCAAATGCTTGAGGACTGCTTTTGACTGTGACGACTGAGCGCGGTTGTCTGCGGAGGGTGGGTTATAAGCGAATCTTCGTCGTAGTCGTCATTGTATTGTTTAAACCAAACGATCATTTCTTTTTTGATCTTTTCCCACGACTCGTCGTTTTGAAATATGTGGGTGAGGTAGAATTTGAAAGCCTCACCGGAGATGTAGTCGGTAAGTTGATGATCATCTCCCGTTCCGACCATGATGCAGCAGTTGCGTGGAGCTCGAACAGGTCGAACCAGTCCTGTACAGGTCCATCGTCCGCTGCTCCGGCGTACTTGGGGATAAGAAGGGCAGTCGATGATTCTGGCATGGTGCTGGACGCTGTGTGCGGCCAGGAGACGATTCTGTAGACGATGTATGGTCAAGGCGTCTTGTGGAGAACTGCGTCGATGATGAGACACTGATGAAGTGGCTGGGAGGTCTCCATCCTGTCGACTCGTGTGACGCTATGATGACTGGGAGACGTGGTCTGGCTCATACGCCATGTTTATTCCATTCTGACTTCTTCCTCCTCTGCTTTTACCAACCAACGCTACCTTCTTACGTCACACACACACACACACACACGCACACACACACACACACACCACACACACACACACACACACACACACACACACACACACACATATATTCAAATACCGCAAAGCAGGCGTTCCCTGTGGATATAACCGAATTTAATGCTGCCAAACAACAAAATTACTGCCACATCACATTTAATTCTAATCCCAATTTTTCAAGTGCAGCTACCAGGTATCTTTTCCGCTGATGAGAATATCGGCGACAGAACAAAAAGAAGTGATCTATCATTTCCATTTCTTCGCAAGTCTGACATAAAGGTGACGCCTTTAGACCAACTTTATGCAAATAATAATTTAGTGGCGGAATTCTGCAACGCAATCTTGTAAAAGTAACTTCCAAGTGCCGTGTTGCACACCACTGTCTATTCCAGCGGCATCTTAGATGTGCGAAATCTCGATATTTATCCAATGAGTAGCAGTCGTATTCATGCAAACAGAGGTTTCTAAACCTTATTGCTGTCGCGTAAGCCGTATCAGGCAAAATCGAGATAAGGGGACCGCTAAGAGATACTGTGGCTAGTACATCCGCCATCTCATTGAGATATATGCCACGATGGCCTGGTACCCATAAGAGCTGCAGTTTTTTTCAAGTTTGTCGGTATGAGTTCTCGAAACATGTGCATAAGTGTTAAGTTGGCTCCTGATGACAGAGCAGTTCATACTGAAAAAGAATCTGTAATTACGACTGCTTCCAATTCGCCCAAAGGAAGTTTCCGTAGTGCCAGTACAATAGCAAATAATTCTGCTATGAATATTGGTGTGTAATCTGGGAGTCTAACCGAAAAGGACCAGTCAAGGGAACGAGAGAAGATACCTGCCCCAGCCTTTTCATTTGATACGGATGCATCAGTCGCAATTATGTTGTTCATGTTCACATGTGCCAAGTAATCCTGCAGCCGATCATTTAAATATTGAAATGGCATTTGCTTTGCGTTAGAGGGATAAATATTCTCAAATTCTATCTTAAGATCTAATTAACGTTTCTTGTTGAGAAAATATGTTTGATTTTGACGTTCAGTGGTTCTAGCAGCGCTTGAACGAACAAGATCTGTGGGCAGTGGAATCGTGACCACCAAGTTTCAAAAAATAAACTTGGTTCTTTAATAAAAGCATAAAACGATGCTGTCTGGGGCACAGTGTATAGTTTTAAAAATGTTTGGATAGTAAGTATTTTGAATCTATTCAACAATGACGGTAGACGCGCTTCCGTGTATAGCACATTGTTAGCAACAAACTTGGGCAGTCCAAGGCAAGGTCGTAAAGCCTCCCTTTCTAATAGTATTAGCGGTCTCATTTTATATGTTGCACTGCCCGAAAATAAGACACAGCCAAATTCCATGATAGGACGAATGTACATTTTATAGACCATTACCAATGTATTTCTTCGCAACCCCCTTTTTATGTTGCTGAGCTTGCGTAACCACCCCATGGCTCGTATTGCTTTCGACGCAATGTGATCGATGTGGCTTTTCCAATTTAACGAGCTGTTATATATGATGCCTAAGTATTTGAGTGAATCCACCTGGGGAATCTGCTCTTGTGCCATACATCAAGGAGATGTTGACAGGATCCCTGAACGAGAACGCTAGAAGCGCGCTTTTGTTTACGTTTAGAGACATTCCAATTTTTTCAAGCTATTCCTCTATCATGTTTAGGTAATTCTGTAATGTCTGATAAAGTAATTGCAGATCACTGTTTGTCGCAAAGAAAGCAATGTCATCTGCATAAACATATAAATGAATATCGTTATGTGTTGGAATCGAACTGAGGAAGATGTTAAACAACACCGGTGAGAGCACTGCCCCCTGTGGTACGCCATGGTATTGTCGATATCTGTTAGAAAACAACCCCTTTGAAAGCAATAAAACTTTCTCTCTTTTAAAAACTCTGCTACCCATGCTGTCATGTAGTTTGGTAAGTGTGACATTTTCATCTGCTCTATTAGTATTTTATGCTCCACTTTTTCATACGCCTTGGCAAAATCCAGAGTAACTAATGCACAATACTCTCTTCTACGCCTAGCCAATTGTATACGACTCTCCAAATCCGCGTGCGCACACCATATGGAGCACCCTGATTTAAAGCCAATTTGACTGGGGTTCAGTTTTGATTTCTCCTCACTGTATTTTATTACACGTGCATTCAAAACTCTTTCAGTTAGTTTACCCAATTAGATGTAAGAGAAATTGGCCTCACATTGTCAGGTGTATACCCAAGTCCCTGCTTTTAAGGTATCGGAATTATTTTGGAAAGTTTCCAATCCGCCGGTATCCAAGAATTTTTCAAAGAGTAATTAACCATATTACAGAGTTCATGTGGGGGAAATGTCATATAGTACTTTTATCATTGCTGAAGTTACTCCATCTGGTCCATGAGCTGTAGGAGGTAAGTGCCTCACTACACGCGCTAGTTCCGCTAATGTCACCCTCATTGAACTCATCCCCTGCAATTGGCTTTACTATGTGTCTTGGCATTGTTAATCTGAATCTTTCTTCTAATCCTTTAGCAACATTTTCTAATATTTCAGTGAGTTCGCTAGGCGATAGAATTGAAGAATCAATATTGTCTGATAGTGGTATCATTTTTCGGGAACGCAAAAATCTAAAAAGCGCTTTTCTGTTGTGTGGTTTTGAAAGATAGCTAAATTTGTTAGTGTCATAGTCATGTTTTGCTTTGCGTACTGTACGTTTAAAATCTGCTGCCACGTATTTATAGTCACACCAGTTTTTTGGGCATTGGTTGTGGATAAGTTGCTTCCACGCCGCTTTTCGTTTTCTATACCCCCTCACACAATCAGCGTTCCACCATGGGCTAAACGACCCGCCTGTGCCTGAAGTTATTGAAAAAAGTTGACTTTTTTATTGCTCTTCTCAATACCGCACACAGACTCATAGCCCAAATGTCTTCCTGCATGTCCTTGTGAAAAACCAAAGTAGACTTTAAGTATTTTTGTAAACGCTCATAATTTACAAACAAGCCAATTTTACCAGTTAAAAATATCCCGGGAAAGTTAATATCGAAGCTAATAGGAAGGTGGTCACTGTTTGTTGCGCAATCTAATGTTTTCTACGACGAAATGTTTAGTGAGGAGCTGGAAAAGGTCAGATCTATCGCCGAGTTTGATTGTCTCCTAATAAACGTAACAGTGGGGAAATTTACACAAGATAAGTTATTATCAACAGTCCATTCCCACAAGCGCCTTCCATTTACATCAGTATTGAAACCCCAAGACACGTGGTGTGAATTAAAGTCACCAATTAATATTACATCCTTCCTGCAGGAAGCTAACATTGCATCTAAGCATCTTGTGTCCTGTACTCCTACCGGAAAGTATGCGTTAACAAAAGAAAAAGGGGAACAGCCTGGCAGAGTGATGTCCAATACCATAATTTCATAGTTAGAATCCATGCACAGGTAGTTTTTCTTCGCTCTATGACTAAATTTAGTTGATATAAAAATGGCAAGTCCATCACCTTTGCTAGGTCTGTCTAAACGAAATAAGCGATAATTTTTTAGGTAAAATTTTTGTCCATTTGTAAGCCAAGTTTCTTGTAAAGTAATAATATCTGGGGAAATTTGCAAAGAAATACACGATAAATCTGTGGTAGCCGACCCTATTGATCGACAACTCCACTGTAATACTTTTAAGGAGCCTATTTTGACTCTATAAACCCGCCGCAAAGACTGCTTGATCCAAAAGATCTTTCTTCAAAAAGTCTTTTTTGGAGAGGTTCTCCAAAACGCCTTTCTTTGACAGGAAATTTTTAGATTTTGATTTCTGTGAAGACTTTTTCGATAGGGGAGATCTGGCACGCTTCAAGAAATTATGAGATTCCGCATCCATATCTATGAATTCATCAGTGTCATCTGATACGGGTTCTGGATCTGCCCGCAGTATCTTACTGGATGGTCCTGCTTTAGGAGATGCGCATCGTGTAGGAGCTATCGGACTTTCTGTCCCGGCACACTTTTAAACCTGCAAATCCTGTGAAGTCTGATTTTTCATAGACACTGTAGCAATGATTTGGGTCAACTGAGATGTTAACAATTCAGCCACGACTCCAATAATACTGCTGGCAAGACGCTCCATTGCCTTTTCCGTTGCCTTCTCTATAGCCTCTGCTATATATTTTGCTAACGATGCATCCGTAGCAGTGGTATGTCGTGCTGTTACGCTTGCGTATCCTTTCGAGCGTTCTTGTAATTCAGTCCCAGCTTCCCTCCGGGAGCAAGCCTGCGTTCCACAATTTCCAGCAGCTTAGCTTCTCGTTCTTTCGCCTCACAATCTAAAGAGTCTGCAGGATGCACTTCATGACATAAACAGCACTTCTCTTCCGTCGAGTTGCACTTACGGCTGTCGTGATTTTCTCCGCATAGTCGACATCTGGCAGTTGATCTGCACCCTTTCACGCTGTGGCCATATCTCCAACAATTCAAGCACTGCAGTGGCTTAGGGGATAGAGGCTCTACCTTATAGATAAGAGGCCAAGCTTTAATTTCAGATAATCTTATCGTTCCCACAAAGGTTACTATCACCGATTCGGTAGGTGATTTTTTATTGTCAACCAGACGCGTGCACCTGTATACTGACACTGCACCTGCTACCGAAAATAACTCAAGAATTTCTGCAGGGGTCAGGCTCGTATCTACACCGTGGACTATGCCTTTCGAGCTTGCAAGATGCGCTGGAATAAACGGGCTCACCGGCTGCGTTGCAAATTCGGAACAATTGAGAAGCTCTCGGACGCACTCCTGATCGGCAGAGCAGCACAAAATACCACCACGACCGAAATGCTGGACCTCAGTGATCTTTTGAAAGTGTGTTGTGGCTTTCCGAAGCTCTATTTGAATCATCTTCGGGTTCTTCACAGGTATCGTACCTCCACTGGTCGGTACCAAAGCCACGGGGACGTTGATAACCCCACTGCAAAGAAAATAATCAATCGGCCAATCCTTGGCCGGTATAGATGCTAGCCAAGGAGAAGGCCCTTGGCCAGGTGAAGAAACCGACATCTAAATAGCCTGAGTCGCTTGAACTCAGAAAATCATATGGCACAAACCACAAACAACTGCCAAAAAAGCACTAAAACCACAAAGAAGCAAACGTTAAACTCAAGTGCAATCCCGCCGCCCGTCGTTCAAGCCGTTCCAACCCGTGAGCAGCAGCGCAGAACCATGCGCTTATGCACATGGTTGACACAGTCCTCTTTTAGGGGCGAAGCTCCTTAGGGCGTGGGCTGTGCGTCTCCTGTAGCCTGTATGTAGCCACCTCTAGTTTAGTTCTTGCAGTGTTCACTAGATGGCGGTACCGTCCCCTGTATGTAGCCACCTCTAGTTTAGTTCTTGCAGTGTTCACTAGATGGCGGGTACCCGTCTCCTGTATGTAGCCACCTCTCGTTTAGTTCTTGTAGTGTTTACTAGTTGGTGGTACTTGTAGCTGATGATGAAAAGATGCAAGATGTTATAAACTAGAAAGCGGTACTTGTAGTTGATGAAAGACGCGAGATCTTATAAAATAGGAATGATGTCACATATGGAGCTTGTCATTGGTTGAAGGCAATCGTTCGATTTAGTGCGGCGACGTACGCTAGGGGGAGCGATGTAATAAAATCGAGTGGGCAAAATGTAACGAGGATTCATGGTTTACCAGGTTTACCTCCGGAGCTTCGCCCACTCATCATCATTCACTTCGTGGATATGGCGGAATTTTTTCTATTGGCACGAAGCCATATACCTGTGCCTCCTGCAGACTGTTGAAGGCCCGGCTGTCTCCATCACACAACATGGTTGTGTAGACGAGCCCATGTCTCTCTAATGAGCGGCCAAATAAAATTTCTGCTGCTTCCACCTCCATTTGTCCTGGCTTACTGGAGGTATTCTTTTGGCAAGTGTGACCAGCTAGCCACTCGGCATACCTTGGGTTGTCCTCCTTCGGCCCTAGCTGGCAGCCCAAACAAAAGTTCGATAGGACGACGAAGTCGAGCACATAACCCGTGAATAGTTCAATCACGGTCCCTACACAAATATGGGATGAGTGGCCCCTAGTCAGCCAAGACCCATCAAAGGAAACGGCGATATTTCCAGGATTTCCATAGTTTAGTTCGGAATACACCGTTTTCACGGTGCTCGCGCAGTCGTCAATAACGCGCGCGGCAGGGTTCATTTTCAATTTCACATAATCCTGGTATGTCTTGGTGTGCAGGCCTCTCCGAGAAATAGTTAGGGCGGAAAAAAATATCGTTTAGCGCAGTTTGCCTGTTTCCTGTGCTCATTGCCGCGCTGCGCCCCCCCCCCCCCTGCTCTCGGCGAGCTCCATACGGTCCTCAGTTCACCGCACTCGTCACACGTGAGAACAAGTTTCGCGGCCATGCCATATTCGCGGTCTTCCTTGGAGATTCCACCAGGCCCGCCAAACACACCGCACTTTATACACTTGTAACGAGGTTTATTGGGCGAACCAAACGGGCAGGCGGGAGATTGGAGATAGCGACAGGACGAGGAAGATGGAGGAGCTCGAGCGCCGATCTCGTGGTGCCATACTCTGCGATGATGCTTACTGTTCCCTCTTGTTGTCATCATTCCTTCACTATAACTGCCCCCGTCGAGAAAGATCAAGCCATCCTGGCGATCTAACAAGTAGGAACGAGCGGGTCGAAGTACGGCTTCAAGCGGTCCACATGAACAATATCGTGTCCACGCCGACGGTGGTCACCGGGTGGCGTAAGCGTTTCAATGGCGTAATTGACGGGCGATGTGCGCTCTACCACGCGGTATGGGCCATGGTAATTTGAAAGTAGCTTGGTAGACAAACCAGGCGCACAGGGTGGTACATACAGCCATACAAGGGTTCCAGGGGCGAACTTGGCGGCAGGAGGGTGGTCGTCATCGCGGGCCTTTTTCTGGCGTTGCTGGTCAGCCGTAGTAAACTGTTTCGCTAGTTGGCGGCATTCTTCGGCGTGACGGGCGGCTTCAGACACGGTCGTGCACTCAGATACATCTGGTGCGTATGGCAGCAAAGTGTCAATTGTGTGCGATGGTTGACGTCCGTATAGAAGGTAGAATGGAGAAAAGCCGGTAGTGACTTGGGTAGCGGTGTTGTACGCGTAGGTCGCAAACGGAAGAACCAGGTCCCAGTTCGTTTGGTCAGATGCCACATGCGTCGCGAGCATGTCACCCAGGGTCCGATTAAACCGCTCAGTCAGGCCATTCGTCTGGGGGTGGTAAGCAGTACTCATCCGGTGTACAATATGGCACTGACGGAGAAGTGCTTGGATTACGTCGGATAGAAATACACGGCCCCGATCACTGAGAAGCTCGCGAGGAGGGCCGTGACGCAACACAAACCGATGGAGGATGAAAGATGCGACGTCCTGAGCGGTCGCCGTAGGAAGAGCAGCGGTTTCGGCGTACCGTGTCAGGTGATCTACAGCAACGATGGCCCACCGGTTACCTGCTGTGGTCAATGGCAGTGGTCCATAAAGGTCGATTCCGACGCGATCGAATGGGCGGTCAGGGCACGCAAGCGGCTGTAGTGGAGCTGCCCCTGCATTCGGTGGCTGTTTTCGTCGCTGACACTCGTGGCAGCCGCGAATAAACTGTCGAACAAAAGTAAACATCCCACGCCAGTAGTACCGCTTCCTTAAACGCTCGTAGGTTTTGAAGACACCGGCGTGAGCGCATTGCGGGTCGGAGTGAAATGATGCACAGATTGTAGAGCGCAGCTTTCGGGGAATAACGAGCAGCCACTTCCTGCCGTCTGGTGAGTAATTGCGCCGGTACAAGAGGCCACCTCGAATGGTGAAGTGCGAAGCCTGGCGTCGCAATGCTCGAGTGATGGGAAGTGTCGGTACCCCAGATAAGACGTCCAGAAGCGAAGTTATCCATGGATCGTCGCGCTGTGCAGAGGTCATTGTGTCGATGTCAAGAGCGGACAGCGCGTGTTCCATAGAAGATATAGAGGCAGCCTCAGTCGACAGTGGTGATCGCGAGAGCGCATCAGCATCGGCATGTTGGCGACCGGAACGGTACACGACGCGGATGTCATACTCTTGAAGTCGCAGAGCCCAACGAGCAAGGCGACCTGATGGATCCTTCAGCGACGACAACCAACATAAGGCATGATGGTCTGTAACTACAGCAAAGGTGCGGCCATATAAGTATGGGCGAAATTTCACAATTGCCCAAAGTATGGCTAAGCACTCTTTTTCGGTAACACTGTAGTTTACCTCAGCCTTGTTTAGCGTTCTGCTGGCGTAGGCGACGACATACTCAGGGGATCCAGGCTTGCGTTGAGCGAGAACTGCACCGAGACCGACACCGCTGGCGTCTGTATGGATTTCAGTTGCTGCCGTGGGATCATAGTGGCGCAATATAGGCGGTGATGTCAGGAGACGGCGAAGAGTGGTAAATGCGTGATCACATTCGGAAGACCATGATGAGATGTCTTTGGCACTGCTTAAAAGTTGGGTCAAAGGGGCAATTATGGAGGCAAAGTTGCGCACAAACCGACGAAAGTAGGAGCACAATCCTACGAAGCTGCGTAACTGTTTTACAGTCGTTGGTTTGGGGAATTCAGCAACAGCGCGTAGTTTAGCCGGGTCGGGAAGAACACCATCCTTTGATACGACATGACCGAGAATGGTGAGCGTCCGAGCAGCGAAGTGGCATTTCTTGAGGTTCAGTTGGAGATGCGCATTCTTCAGACACGTGAGGACATGTTTGAGGCGTACAAGGTGTGTTGCGAAATCGGGTGCAAAGACGACGATATCGTCGAGGTAGCAGAGGCATATGTTCCATTTCAAACCCCGCAGAACCGAGTCCATCATGCGCTCGAATGTGGCCGGCGCATTGCAGAGGCCGAAGGGCATGACATTGAACTCATATAGCCCGTCCGGTGTCACGAATGCTGTTTTTGGACGATCACCATCTGCTAAGGGCACCTGCCAATACCCCGAACGCAAATCTAACGACGAAAAAAACTCGGCACCTTGTAAGCAATCAAGGGCGTCATCAATCCTGGGCAAAGGGTATACGTCTTTGCGAGTGATCTTATTTAAGCGCCTGTAATCAATGCAGAAGCGAATTGTACCATCCTTCTTCTTAACAAGAACGACAGGTGATGCCCATGGACTTTGGGAAGGTCGGATAACGTCGCGCTTGAGCATATCGTCAACGTGTTCGGTGATAACCTGACGTTCCGTGGCGGAAACACGGTATGGTCGCTGTCGTACTGGCGCGTTAGAACCTGTGTCGATGCGGTAGGAAAAACTGGGAGTTCGGCCAAGGGTAGGTTGAGCAACGTCAAAGGATTCACGGAACTGGTAGAGCAGCTGAAGGAGTTCAGAGCGTTCAGATGGCGATAGTCCGTCGGCAATCGATGAATCGAAAAGCTCGCAAGGTGGTATATTGGAAGGGTTGAGGGCACTGATGGCGTCGTAGTCACCGGAACAATCTGGCGGCATCATAAAAATTTGTTCTTTATCAATGGCATGCACGTGTCCAAGAGATTCACCTTGAAACAGTTCAACGGGATACGGAAGGGGATTGATGAGGCAAAGAGCACTGTTTCCTTCAGAAATAGAGAGGGTTGAATAAGGCAGAAGAAGTGATCTTCGACTAAGGAAGAGGCTTGATGGCTCAAAGAATGCAGCTTCGTTCCTAATGCCGTCACAGAACACGGGGAGCAACACAGCTGCTGTCGGAGGAATTTCAGTGCCTTCTTTGACGACGAGCTTGTGTACGGCGGGCTGAATGCGGCTGGTTGGTTGGTCGTAAAACGGGAAAAGTTCAAGCTCCGACCTTGCACAATCAATAACGGCATGGTTACGCGATAAAAAATCCCATCCAAGTATGATGTCGTGTGAGCACGACGACAGGACAATAAACTCGACAGTGTAGTGGTCCTTCGCGATCATCAGTCGGACAGTACAGGCGGCTACAGGCTGAACCGGGTCCCCATTCGCTGTTTGCAAGGACATCATATTAAGAGGCGTCGTCACTTTTCGGAGCTTGCGGCAAAGTTTAGCGTCTATCACGGAAACGGCAGCACCAGTATCCACTAGAGCATATGCTCGAGTACCTTCTACAAAAACTTCGACAATATTCGACGGCAATGTCCGAGGACTTGAGCATTTCGACAGCGCAGTTCTTGCCTCCTGAACTGCGGCGGTTAGTTTCCCTCGTGTTCAGGAGCTGGCCGACGACGCATGGGTGACAGGGAGCGACGACGGGGTGAAGGTGAGCGACCAGACATAGTACGCGGACATTCCCGTGAAGACGAGCTTGACTGAGGGTCAGAATTTTCCAGACGGGATGGAGAAAGGTCCATGAAGCTGTTCTGTGTCCGGCCGTCTGTGTATCCCCGGCACGCGACGACGGCAGTAAACGGGCGATATGGCCAGGGCCGCCGCACGCAAAACAGATGGGCCGGTTATTGCGCGTTCTCCAAGTATTGGTGACGAGGGGACCAGTCCATGCGGCAGACGGGTGAGTCGAGGCTGCGGTGGCAATGGGAGGAACCCAGGCGGTAGACGGCTGAGTCGGGGCTGAGGTATACGGCAGTCCCTGGAACGACGGGGGGTGGTGTCGCTGCTGCCGCTTTAGTGCCTCAGCGTAAGTAAGAGGCGCGGTGACGGGGGGCTGCTGCAAGGGCACCGGCATAGCCTCGGAAATCTGCTCCTGGACCACATGTCGGAGCATGGGAGCCAATGGTGGTGGGTGTCGCAGTGGCTGTTGGTGCGAGAGCTCCTGGCGTTGAGCAAAAGGTAGCAGAGAAAGCTGCCGAGCCACTTCCTCTCGCACGAAGTCTTTCATTTGTGCGAGAAGGTTTGTCTGGTCAGACATAGCGTCCAGTGCGGTCACTGGCTGGACTGTCTGGAATGAGCGTCGCGTCTGAGCTCGTTGCCTCCGCAATTCATCATAGTTTTGACACGAAGTCACTACTTCTGCCACAGTGCTTGGAGACTTCGCGAGAAGCATCTGGAAAACGTCATCGTCGACGCCCTTCATAATGTGCTGTACCTTCGCGCTCTCGCTCATGGAAGCATCGACGCGCCGGCAGAGATCGATCACATCTTCTATATATGATGTGAAAGTTTCACCTGGCTCCTGTGCCCGTGTGCGCAGACGTTGTTCGGCGCGTAGCTTCCGTAAGGCAGGACGACCAAAACGGCACGTATTGCCTCCTTGAAGGCGGACCAATTCGCGAACTCGGTTTCGTGGTTCGTATACCACAGCTTGGCCACGTCGGTGAGATAAAATTGACAGTGCCTAACTTAGCAGCGTCATCCCACCTGTTGGGTCCACTGACTTTCTCGTATGAAGACAGCCAGTCCTCGACGTCCTGGTCTTCGGTGCCGGCAAAGATCGGGGGGTCTCGCTGGTGAACCGGGCCGGGGCAAGTAGGAGCCGCGAGAGGGGTTGTCTGTTGGGCAGCGTCAACTTGCATGGTCGATGGCAGGGTGCGAGATCGGAGTTCCAGCTTGTAGGCGATGTGGTTACCCAGCACGATCCACCAAATGTAACGAGGTTTATTGGGCGAACCAAACGGGCAGGCGGGAGATTGGAGATAGCGACAGGACGAGGAAGATGGAGGAGCTCGAGCGCCGATCTCGTGGTGCCATACTCTGCGATGATGCTTACTGTTCCCTCTTGTTGTCATCATTCCTTCACTATACACTGAAGAAGTTCGTTGACCAACTCTAAGCTAACGACGGTGAACGGCGTACCAGGCGTTGCGGCTCCATCCGAGTCTCGAAAAAAAGACCGCTTGCGTTTTGTGGCAGACTTCGATGAAAGATCTTGCAGAACATCGCTCGCACGACACTCGATGGCCACTTTTTCAGCGTCGGAAACCAGGGGAGAGTCGAAGCGCACAGCTCTCGTGTGATCTTGGGACGCGGCTATCGCGTCCGCGATCGCGGGTACCGCGGTGGTGATAGCGCTGGCACAGCCTGCTTCTTCCGAGTTCTCGGCGGCAGAAGGTCTCGCTGGTGATAAGGTGCGGGCTCTCAGACGCCGTTTTCGCCTTATACCGAACGCATGAGCACTCCGAAACTTCCGATGACCGCCTGCCATTGCACCGAATGCACAGCCGTTGTTAGGCCCCTACGCAAAATGGCGGCTTGCACGCCGCTGTCTAGCAGACGAATCCCTTCGCGTCCAATAGGAAACCGGGAACTGCCCCACGTGACAAAAACGCACCAATGATGTGCGAGTATGCAGTTTTTTTCACGCGCAATAGCTACGTTGTTGCTAAACAAAAAAACGTTCTTCTGCTAGGAACAGATCATAGAAAAATGCGTTTTTAAAATGAGATTAAAATGGCCGCGCTACTTGGTGCGGTTCTCGCGCGCTGCGGCGTTGAATACGACCGTTTTTCAGGTGGTTTCGGAAGCGAAAATGGTCATCAAACTGTATATGCGACACAATAACTCAACAAATACGCATTACAGGGCTATAATATTTTAGGAACAGCTTCCTTAGACCTTAATAATTATGACAAAAAAATACTTCAAAAAATCGCTTTTTCGGAAAATTTTCGGCCTCCCATACCCGTGTCTCCCCTTAAAGAAGTTTACAACAGGTTCTATGAAGGTCTCTTATGTCACTTATGCTGTGACAGTGCAGCATGTGTAGCCTGTGGTTCCTTCATTTAGAATGCCGTTGAAATACCTGGGAGTAATACAGAGCTTTGATGTGGCAGCTCTACTACGTGGCCACGCGTGTGCATCTTCAGTTCGAAATTTTTCGAGAAGATCTGAGGGCACAACTGACATTTATGACCAGTGTGAATCGGCAGGTGATTGTTTAATGTGCCCAGTTGGGAGAAGATTCGGCAGCAATGGTCACACTTATACGGCCGGTCACCCGTGTGGATGCGCAAATGAGCGGTCAACGCTTGTCTTTTTTTAAAGCTATGTGAGCACTGGCAGCATTTGAACGGTCGCTCACCCGTGTGAACACGCAGGTGATCGTTCAACGCGGGCTTTTGTTTGGAGCTCTGAGGGCATAGATGGCGCTGAAACGGCCGCTCACCTGTGTGAACCCTGATGTGTTTGTCAGATGCAAGCGTATATTGGTCTCATAGTTGCAGTAGTTACACTGATAACGGCGTGCCCAATGATACTTCCCGGTTTCTGTAGTTGCTCAAGTATCACTTTTCCTAAAAAAAAAAACGAATTGAATTCTACATTTTGATGCAGCAATGCCACTCTGAGGATAGCGGTCATGCCGTAGCAGAAAAAAATGTGGATTAATTTAGAACCATGCTGGGTTCTTTTAGATGTCCTCCTAAATGCAAGCACACATGTGATTTCACATTTCACTCACACTGCGATCCAACCACGATAGCTGTAGCTATGAAATTTAACACTAAAGAAACGAAAGCTAACTAGTGTTGAGTGGCACTTCCTCAAAAAAAAAAAAAAAAAGGCTTGATAAGAACCTCAGAAGCAAGGTATAGCTGGTCAACCTTTTACATATTCGTTCGACATGTAAATGCGATTGCTGAAAGATATGTTAGGGAAGCATAGGCATACTGTTACTGAGATAATGCATTAGGCTTAATCACCTGCATTTCACTATCTTGCAGCAGCAACGTAATACCGCCTGAGTTGTTTTCGCAGATGTAATTTTGCCTCAAAAGACAGCATATCATTATGTACAATACTATGAATATAATGGACCACAAAAAAGTGCTTCTCATTCTTTCAGCACTAAAGCCGAAAGTGCGGGCATTTATAGCTATAATAAATTGATGAAAAAATTACAAAAAAGCAGAATTGAAAAATATTAACCAGATTCAAAGACCATTTCTAAATGATGGTTTTTTCTTTTAAGCCATTGTAATAACAACAAATAATGCTTCTACACATAAACTTTAATACAACTCAGTTCATTTGGATCCCCTCAATTAAAAATGCACCAGTAAATGGACAAGATATAATACGTAAGCATAACAGAAATAGACAAACCCACCCTGCTTGGAAGAAAAGCACTCAAGGTATAAGTTATAAATATGTGAAATAGCTGTAAGATACAGCCAATAGCAAACAGTAAGGTGACGAATATCAACGAAAGGCAGATAGCAGGAGTTCATGTGTGACGTTCTTCATCTGTTAGTGTTCTTAAAATGCTCCAGTATTTGGCGACACCGACCTAAATGAAGAAAAGTGGATGAGAACATTGCCAACAGTAAATAATCAACAGAGCTTTTCCGAATATATAAAGTAAATCTTCATTGCATTTCAAGCCCGAGCTGGTTATGTTGCTTGAACTGGCTTGTGAAAATTTATATTGCCAGCTTTTACTGTACAAATTTCTGAAACATAAAATTTTCACCTGTATCATATGTGCCTGAACAATCCCCTTCCTCAGGACTTTGTTCATAAATCACAAATTACTGTTGTGCTGCACATCTATATGCAAAACATTTAAGAAGCTTACAAGGCGAGGTGCTGCCTGAGCTCTGTTCACCTACAGTAGTAACAGATTGAAACGAAACATCAAAACATAGCAAGCTGTATTTGAAACTGCTCGAAATAACCCCATAATGTTGCTACAAATCCAGCCAACAAAGGTGGTCAAGGCTCCGATACAAGACATCAAGAGAATAATACACTGATTTGACCTAAATTTAAGCCTTTGAAGACATAGAACAAGCATTAGATTAAGCTTCAACTGGTGTGCTTCCTCCAGCAAGCACTGTACATCTGTGAAAAAGGAACCATGTCACTTTCACACAATCTGCTCTGTTAAGCACAATATATCTGGTCAGTATCCTTAAAATATGGTTTGATTTTAGAGCCTGCCTTTACCATACACTGTCTGCACTACTCACTTTGCCTTATCACGAGGTAAGAATATGAGTCGAACGTTGCACCACGCCCCACTAGCAATCCAACGTGACGGATGTGACGCACACACGCTTTTTGTTTGGTGTTTTTGACATTGCCATCTGTTAGAAAGCATGTAGCCACGTAAATATTGAACACCACCCATTGTCTTGGAAGAAACGCCACATGAAAAACTGTCGTGTTTCCAGAGATCCAGACTTTAATAACCAATGTTGAATGTGCTAGACAGATTCAGCTCTGCTTCGAGTGCTTACTTGCATCTTAGGAACACAGGCTTGTCCAGTGGGAAGGTCACAGTCACACTATGAGAAATAAAATCAGATGGTTACCTGGATCATCCGGATGAATATCACAAGATGGGAAGCACGAACGGAAAGAACCAACAGAAAGATTGAGCAGCAAAATTAAAAAACTACGACAGGGTAGGCAGGAGATCATAGGTCGGAGGTCTTCGTTCTGCAGTGGAAGTAAGCTCGGCTAAATATTGGGATGTTAACAACTTTATGTTTCAGGATTGCCTGGTACGAAAAAATTCACATGATCACTCATGCATTCACCTAAGATAACCCACAACGTTAAGGCCTGATTCTTCATTTTCTTCTCATTATATGGTATTGATCTCCATTCCTCTTCTAATATTGAAAGCCTACTTGTGCACCTACAGTAGTGTTGCATTGCTTGCAGGGTAGGCCCGCTTTAGAACAAGAGGCGATGTCACGTAATATGACAAGATAGCGACGTCACAACTTTTTCGCAATATGTGACATGATGACGATGTCACATGACATATCATTAAAACTGTTGATGCCTGTGAAATGGGAAAAACGTCACCAACCAGAGCATCACAATAGTCAATGCCAACATTGAAGTTAAAAACAAACCGAGAGTGTCCATAAAATTGCTACCACAGCTAAAGATACGCATCAACCTGTCTGATCACCACGTGTTTTTGTTTGTGGTCTCACAACACATAAAATGACTGGTCTTGTTTTTCATATGAGATTTTACATATACCATACCTTCTATTCCTGCAGACAGTTGGGTGCAGTAAACTAAAATTTGAATTATGCTCCATTCTCATCCAGCCACCCAGCTGTGTATTTTCATAGACTGCAATGAACAAGCTCGCCCTTGTGCTTCAAGGAAATCGCTTGTAATAACATAAAAACGGCAATTTACGACGAGGATATATTATAAAAAAAAAAGAAGTCAATTTCATACACGCAGTGCCCTTGCCACTTCATAAACATGTAAGGCGAGTGATGCTGTGCCACAGCAACACTTTTACCCCGACAAAGCCCATGGTAGGTCAAATGGTGCAGCAGAGATTAAAATATTGACAAAATGAGTCTCTGTGTGGTCAAATGTTCTGATTTTATTGCTTAAGAACAATTTCTCTTATGGCCCAGCAAAAGCATCACGACCAAAGTGGGGTTAATCAATGGGGAGAAAGAAAGCTAGCGGCATTACAGTATACCTACAACAAAAATTTTTAGTACAGGAAATAGGTACGTGAAATCGCAATCTAAGCCAATGACAAACAATCAAGTATATTAAAGCCACCACTAGTTTCATTAAAATGCTAATGACTTGATTTACTTGGAGTGCAAGCAGTGAAATACAGAAGATGCATAGTAGAAAAAAGGAATTTATTTGGGCTAGGGAAAAATATTACAAAACAAAGTATCAAACCAATATGTAGGTTCTCGATTCAAACTCTCAAAATTAATACAAAATGTACACCTACACAGCTGGTGACGTACTTTGTGGTATTGTGGTGCTTTCTCTTCTCTTATGTTCAAGCGAGTTGTTTAGACAATGCTTTTACAGCCGACAGTGCAAAGTTGTGGTCACTCATAACATTCAATATTGGTTTTTGCTGAGCTTAAAACGTGGAACATTTCACTGGTCAGCAAAGAACACTATACAGAAGCACTAAAAAATACTGATTCTCAATGCATTTTACTTCATGTACAATGATGTTATGGCAACAATACACTAAAATTCCAAAAAGCGCCCCCCTCTTTTCAGGGAGAATCACAATATGCGCCAATGAGCAAGCAAGCACTGCCCCTCCGCCATTTTCACTGCTTCCTTCAGTCTTTTCATACAGACAATGAGGGTGAAATAAAAACAGTGAATGCGTGAATATACAGTACATAATTTTGAAAGAGTTGACCATTGAGAGAGTTCGTGTTTTGACATGTGCGCCTGTCCTCGTCTGTTATTTCTTGTGCGTCCTTTTTAGTTGCACTCTTACGATGGTTTCTACACAGTAAACTGTTTTATTAGAAACATGAGTGTGCATTTTTTATTCGGAGCAGCTCTTGCACCACCATCTTGAATTTCGATCCACAACAGAGCAGCCCCCCCTCACCATCTACCAAATCTCGATCATCTCGCGGCTTAGCAAGGGCTGGGGCACTAGTTTGGCATTTCGCAGTAACGATGCCCTTGCTTTCACCGAGAATGTCCATACGATTGTTATCGCAATCAAAGTTTCAAGCATCGTTTTCTCCAAAAAAAGATACAATGCAATTGCCATGTATCGTAAGCAATCACATATAAAAATATAATGCTGAAGATGCCAACGCTAGCATCACTACAGGCTTCACACTACATCGACTGCTTAAAGAGTGAATGGTTTGAGGCCTTCAACCCAATATGAAGGGCTCAGCTATAACTCTTTATCCTCAACATCATCCGCCACAAAAACAGCGAAGTATGCAGCTATGTAAGTATATGTGGCGCATTAGAGTTGCCTAGTGGGAGCTCTGCTTCTTTACAAAATGTTATGATTTATTCTGTGGCAGGAACCTTGCAGTAGGTGACTTGACGGATTTGTTTACAACAGGTTCTATGAAGAACCCTCGTCTAGCTCATGCTGCGACAGACCTGCATGTGCTACACAGGCCTGGGATTTTTTTTTCTAGACTTCAATGCTGTTAAATCATCTGAGCATAATGAAGAGCTTTGATGTCGCAACTCGTCTGTGTGGACGTGCATGTGCACCTTCAGTTCAGACTTTTTGGGGAAGATCTGAGGGCATAGCTGACACTTATAACCAGTGTGAATAGGCAGGTGATTGTTCAATGTGCCCAGTTGGGAGAAGCTTTTGGAGCAATGGTGACACTTATATGGCCGGTCACCCGTGTGGATGCGCAAATGAGCGGTGAACGCGTTTCTTTGTTTAAAGCTTTGTGAGCAATGGCAGCATTTGAACGGTCGCTCGCCCGTGTGAACACGCAGGTGCTCCTTAAACGCGGGCTTTCGTTTGAAGCTCATAGGGCATAAATGGCACTGAAACGGCCGCTCGTCTGTGTGAACCCTGATGTGTCGTGTAAGATCCAAGCATCTATTGGTCTCATAGTTGCAGTAGTTACACTTATAACGGCGTGCCCGATGAGGCTTCCCGGCATCTGTAGATGCTTGGTGGACGATAGACCCCAAAGCTGCACAAAGAAAATAAGTGATGTTGCTCAAGTATCACTTTTCCTTTAAAAAACAAGGAATTGAATTCTACAATTTCATGCAGCAATGCCACTCTGAGCATACAGATCATGCCATATAGAGAAAAGTGGATTAATTTAGAACCATGCTAGGTTCTTTTATATGTCCTCCTAAATGCAAGCGCACACGTGTTTTCACATTTCACCCACACTGCGATCCAATCATGATAGCTGTAGCTATGAAACACTAAAGAAACGAAATCACTTTAGTGTTGAGTGACACTTCCTCAATAAAAAAAGGCTTGATAAGAACCTCAGAAGCAAGGTACTACTGGTCAACCTTTTACATATTCGTTCGACATCTAAATGTGATTGCTGAAAGATATGTTAGGGAAGCATAGGCATACTGTTACTGAGATAATGCATTAGACTTAATCACCTGCATTTCACTATCTTGCAGCAGCAACATAATACCGCTTGAGTTGTTTTCACAGATGTAATTTTGCCTCAAAAGACAGCATATCATTATGTACAATATTATGAATATAAAGAAGGGCCACAAAAAAAGTGCTTCTCATTCATTCAGCACTGAAGCCGAAAGTGCGGACATTTATGGCTACATTAAAAAGATGAAAAAATTACAAAAAGGCAGAATTAAAAAATAATGAACCAGATTCAAAGACCATTTCTAAATGATAGTTTTTTCTTTAAGCCATTGTAATAACAACAAATAATGCTTCTACACATAAACTTTAATGAGCACAACTCAGTTCATTTGGATCCCCTCAATTAAAAATGCACCAGTAAATAGACAAGATATAATATGTAAGCATAACAGAAATAGACAAACCCACACTGCTTGGAAGAAAAGCACCCAAGGTATAATTTATAAAGATGCAAAATAGCTGCAAGATACAGCCAATAGCATACAGTAAGGTGACGTATATCAACGAAAGGCAAACAGCAAGAGTTCATGTATGACATTCTTCATCCCCCAGTGTTCTTAAAGTGCTCCAGTTTTTGGTGACACAGACCTAAATGAAAAAAAAATGGATGAGAACATTGCCAACAGTAGATAAGCGACACAGGTTCATCGAATATATGAAACACATTTTCAAATTGCCTTCCAAGCCCGAGCTGGCAATGTTGCTTCAACTGGTTTGTGTCTTAACCACGAAAATTTATATTGCAAGCTTTTACTGTACAAGCCTCTGAAACATCAAATTTTCACCTATATCATACGTGCCCGAACAATGCACTTCCTCAGGACTTTTTTCAGATATCACAAATTAGTGTTGTGCTGCACATGTACACGTCAAAAGCGAAACACATTTAAGAAGCTTGCAAGGCCAGGTGCTGCCCGAGCACTGTTCATCTAGAGTAGTCACAGATTGAAACGAAACATCAAAACATAGCAAGTTGTATTTGAAACTGCTCGAAATAACCACATGATGTTGCTACAAATCCATCCACCAAAGGTGATCATGGCTCTGATACAAAACTTCAAGAGAATAATACACTGATGTGACCTAAATTGAAGCAAGTGAAAACAATAGAACAAGCATTAGATGCAGCTTTAATTGGTGTGCTGTCTCCGGCAAGCACTTTACATCTGTAAAGAAGGAACCATGTCACTTTCATATCATCTGCTTTGTTAAGCATAATATATCTGGTCAGTATCTTTAAAAAAATGGTTCGATTTTCGAGCCTGCCTTTACCATACACTGTCTGCACTACTCACTATGATCACGACGTAAAAATACGAGCCGAACATTGCACCATGCCACACTAGCAATCCAACTTGATGGATGTTACACACACACGCTTTTTGTTAAGTGTTTTTGACATTCCCGTCTGTTGGAAGCCATTTAGCCATGTAAAAATTGAACGCCATCGATATTGAACGCTTTAACCAATGTTGAATGTGGTTGATGAATTTAGCTCTGCTTGGAGTGCTTACTTGCATCTTCAGAGCACAGGCTTGTCCAGTGAGAAGGTCCTGTTATGAGGAAAGGCAGCAGATGGGTACCTAGAACATCCGGATGAATAGCACAAGATGGGAAGCATGAAGGGGAAAAGCCAACAGAAGGATTGAGCAGCAAAATTTGAAAACTACGACAGGGTAGGCAGGAGATCATAGGTCGGGGGCCTTCGTTTTGCAGTGGAAGTAAGCTCGGCTAAAAATTGGGATGTTAACAACTTTATGTTTCATGATTGGCTAGTACGAAAAAATTCACATGATCACTCATGCATTCACCTAAGATAACCCACAACATTAAGCCCTGCTTCTTCATTTTCTTCTCATTATATGGTATTGATCTCCATTACTCTTCTAATATTGAAAGCCTACTTGTGCACCTACAGTAGTGTTGCATTGCTTGCAGGGTAGGCCCGCTTTAGAACAAGAGGCGATGTCACGTAATATGACAAGATAGCGACGTCACAACTTTTTCGCAATATGTGACATGATGACGATGTCACATGACATATCATTAAAACTGTTGATGCCTGTGAAATGGGAAAAACGTCACCAACCAGAGCATCACAATAGTCAATGCCAACATTGAAGTTAAAAACAAACCGAGAGTGTCCATAAAATTGCTACCACAGTTAAAGATACGCATCAACCTGTCTGATCACCACGTGTTTCTGTTTGTGGTCTCACAACACATAAAATGACTGGTCTTGTTTTTCATATGAGATTTTACATATACCATACCTTCTATTCCTGTAGACAGTTGGGTGCAGTAAACTAAAATTTGAATTATGCTCCATTCTCATCCAGCCACCCCGCTCTGTATTTTCATAGACTGCAACGAACAAGCTCGCCCTTGTGCTTCAAGGAAATCGCTCGTAATAACATCAAAAAGGCAATTACGACGAGGATATATTATATAAAAATAAAAAGAAGTCAATTTCATACACACAGTGCCCATGCAAGACGAGTGATGCTGTGCCCCAGCAACACTTTTACCCCGACAAAGCCCATGGTAGGTCAAATGGTGCAGCAGAGATTAAAATATTGTCAAAATGAGCCTCTGTGTGGTCAAATGATCAGACTTTATTGCTTAAGAACAATTTCTCTCATGGCCCAGCAAAAGCATCATGACCAAAGTGGGGAGAAAGAAAGCTAGCGGCATTACAGTATACCTACAAAACATTTTAGTACAGGAAATAGGTACAAGAAATCGCAATCTAAGCCAATGATAAACGATCAAGTATATTAAAGCCACCAGTAATTTCATCAAAATGCTAATGACTTGATTTACTTGGAGTGCAAGCAGTGAAATACAGAAGATTTGATTGATATGTGGGGTTTAACGTCCCAAAACCACTATATGATTATGAGAGACGCCGTAGTGGAGGGCTCCGGAAATTTAGACCACCTGGGGTTTTTTAACGTGCACCCAAATCTGAGCACACGGGCCTACAACATTTCCGCCTCCATCGGAAATGCAGCCGCCGCAGCCGGGATTCGAACCCGCGCCCTGCGGGTCAGCAGCCGAGTATGAAATACAGAAGATGCATAGTAGAAAAAAAAAAAAAGAATTTATTTGGGCTAGGGAAAAAATATTACAAAACAAAGTATCAAGCCGATATGCAGGTTCTCAATTCAAACTCAAAATTCACACATTATGTACACTTACACAGCTGGTGACGTACTTTGTGGTATTGTGGTGATTACTCTTCTCTTCTGTTCAAGCGAGTGGTTTAGACAATGCTTTTAGAACCGACAGTGCAAAGTGGTGGTCACTCATAACATTCAATAATAGCTTTTGCTGAGCTTAAAATGTGGGACATTTCACTGGTCAGCAAAGAACACTATACAGAAGCACCGAAATATACTGAAACATTCTCAACGCATTTTACTTCATGTATAATGATGTTCTGGCAACAATATCCTAGAATCCCAAAAAGCGCCCCTCTCTATTCAGGGAGATTAAAATTATTTGCCGATGAGCAAGCAAGCGCTGCCCTTCTGCCATTTTGACTGCTTTGTTCAGTCTTGTCATTCAAACAATGAGGGTGAAGTTATAACAGCGAATGCGTGAATATACAGTACATAATTTTGAAAGAGTTGACCGCTGTGAGAGTTGGTGTTGTGACATGTGCACCTGTCCTCGTCTCTTTTTTCTTGCGTGTCCTTTCTAGTTGCATTCTCACGATGGTTTCTACACAGTAAACTGTTTTATTAGAAACATGAGTGCGCATTTTTTTTATTCGGAGCAGGTCTTGCACCACCATCTTGAATTTTGATCCACAACAGAGCAGCCGCCTCTCACCCTCTACTAAATCTCGATCATCTAGCGGTTTAGCGAGGGGGGGGGCACTTGTTTGGCATTTCGCAGTAACGATGCCCTGGCTTTCGCCGAGAATGTCCAAACTATTGTTATCGCCATCAAAGTTTCAAGCATCGTTTTCTCCAAAAAAAGATCCAATGCAATCGCCATGTATCGTAAGCAATCACATATACAAATATAATGCTGAAGATGCCAACGAGTAGCATCACTACAGGCTTCACACCACATCAACTGCTTAAAGAGTGACTGGTTTGAGGCCTTCAACCCAATATGAAGTGTTCAACCATAACTCTTCATCCTGAACATCATTCGCCACAGCAACAAGAAAGTATGCAGCTACGTAAGTGTACGTAGCACTTTAGAGTTGCCTAGTGGGAGCTCTGGTTTTTACAAAATGTTATGATTTATACTGTAACAAGAACCTTGCAGTAGGTGACCTGAGGGAGTTGTTTACAACAGGTTCTATGAAGAACCCTCGTCTAGCTCATGCTGGGACAGACCTGCATATGCTACACAGGACTGGGTTTTTTTCTTCTAGACTTCAATGGTGTTAAAGCATCTGAGCGTAATGAAGAGCTTTGATGTGGCAACTCGTCTCTGTGGACGTGCATTGATCTTCAATTTGGACTTTTTGGAGAAGATCTGGGGGCACAGCTGACACTTATGACCAGTGTGAATCGGCAGGTGATTGTTCAATGTGCCCAGTTGGGAAAAGCTTTTGGAGCAATGGGGACACTTATATGGCCGCTCACCCGTGTGGATGCGCAAATGAGCGGTCAACGCCTGTCTTTTTTTAAAGCTTTGTGAGCACTGGCGGCATTTGAATGGTCTCTCGCCCGTGTGAACACGCAGGTGATCGTTCAACGTGGGCTTTTGTTTGAAGCTCTGAGGGCAGAAATGGCACTGAAACGGCCGCTCGCCTGTGTGAACCCTGATGTGTTGTGTCAGATGCGAGCGTATATTGGTCTCATAGCTGCAGTAGTTACACTAATGACGGCGTGCCCGATGAGACTTCGCGGCATCAGTAGTTGCTTGGTGGACGACAGACCCCGAAGCTGCACAAAAAAAAAATAAGAGAAGTTGCTCAAGTATCACTTTTCCTTACAAAATAAAATGAATTCAGTTCTACAATTTCATGCAGCAATGCCACTTTGAGCATACCGGTCATGCTGAAGCAGAAAAATGTGGATTAATTTAGAACCATGCTAGGTTAATATCTCCTCCTAAATGCAAGCACACACATGTTTTCACATTTCACTTACACTGCGATCCAACCACGATAGCTGTAGCTATGAAACACTAAAAAAACGAAAACAAACTAGTGTTGAGTGAAACTTCCTCAATAAAGAAAGGCTTGATAAGAACCTCAGAAGCAAGGTATAGCTGGTCAACCTTTTACATTCGTTCGACATCTAAATGCGATTGCTGAAAGATATGTAAGGGAAGAATAGGCATACTGTTACTGAGATGATGCATTAGACATAATCCCTTGCATTTCACTGTCTTCCGGCAGCAACTTAATATTGCATTGACATGTTTTCACAGATGTAATTTTGCCTCAAAAGACAGCATATTATTATGTACAATACTATGAACATAATGTAGGACAACAAAAAAAAAAGTGCGCCTCGTCCTTCAGCACTAAAGCCAAAAGTGTGGGCATTTATTGCTACAATAAAAAAGATGAAAAAATAACAGAAAGGCAGAATTGAAAAATTATTAACCAGATTTAGAGGCCATTTATAAGCGATTGTTTTTTCTTTTGCCATCGCAATAACAAATAATGCTTCTACAAATAAGCTTTAAAGAGCACACAACTCAGTTCATTTTGATATCTTCAATTAAATATGCACCAGCAAATGGACAAGATATAACACGTAAGCATAATAGAAACAGACAAAACCACACAGTTTGGAAGAAAAGCACCCAAGGTATAACTTATAAGGATGCAAAATAGCTGCAAGGTACAACCAATTGCAAACAGTAAGGTGACATATATATCAATGAAAGGTAGACAGCAGGAGTTCATGTGTGATGTTCATCATCCTCCGGTGTTCTTAAAGTGCTCCAATATTTGGTGACACAGACCTAAATGAAGAAAAATGAATGAGAACATTGCCAACAGTAAATAATCAACAGAGCTTCTCCGAATATATGAAGTACATTTTCAAATTGCATTCCAAACCTAACTGGCAATGTCGCTTCAACTGGTTTGTGTCTTAACCATGAATATATATATTGTAAGCTTTAACTGTACAAATCTCTGCAATATAAAATTTTCACCTACATCATACGTGCCCGAACAATCCACTTCCTCAGGACTTTTTGTTCATAAATCACAAATTATTGTTGTGCTGCACATCTACATGAAAGCGAAACACAGGTTAGAAGGCAAGGTGCTGCCTGAGCTTTGTTCATCTACAGTATTCAGAGATTTAAATGAAACAGCAAAATATAGCAAGTTGTATTTGAAACTGCTCGAAATAACCACATGATGTTGCTACAAATCCAGCCACCAAAGGTAGTCATGGCTCTGATACAAGACTTCAAGAGAATAATACATAGATGTGACCTTAATTTAAGCCTCTGAAGACAATAGAACAAGCATTAGATGCAGCTTTAACTGGTGTTCTTCCTCCAGCAATTGCTGTACATCTGTTAAAAAAAGGAATCATGTCACTTTCACACAATCTGCTTTGTTAAGCACAATACATCTGGTCAGTATCCTTGAA
This sequence comes from Rhipicephalus annulatus, assembly GCA_013436015.1. NCBI lineage: Eukaryota > Metazoa > Arthropoda > Arachnida > Ixodida > Ixodidae > Rhipicephalus > Rhipicephalus annulatus. The sequence continues at coordinate 99,387 of WOVY01012552.1, read as the reverse complement.
AATTGGTTCGATTCTCGAGCCTGCCTTTACCATACACTGTCTGCACTACTGTCTATGCCTTATCACGAGGTAAAAATGCGAGTCGAACGTTGCACCACGCCCCACTAGCAATCTAATTTGACGGATGTGATGCACACACACTTTTTTTTACTGTTTTTTGACATTCCCGCCTGTTAGAAGCCATGTAGCCACGAAAATATTGAGCGACACCGATATTGAACACTTTAACCAATGTTGAATGTGCTAGTTGAATTTAGCTCTGCTTCGATTGCTTACTTGCATCTTCAGAGCCCAGGCTTGTCCAGTGGGAAGGTCACGTGATGAGGAATAACAGCAGGTGGTTACATAGATCATCCGGAAGAATATCCCAAGATGGGAAGCACGAAGGGAAAGAACCAACAGAAAGATTGAGCAGCAAAATTAAAAAACTACGACAGAATAGGCAGGAGGTCATAGGTCGGAGGCCTTCGTTCTGCAGTGGAAGTAAGCTCGGCTAAAAATTGGGATGTTAACAACTTTATGTTTCAGGATTGGCTGGTACGAAAACTTCACATGATAACTCATGCGTTCACCTAAGATAACTCAAATGTTAAAGCCTAATTCTTCAATTTCTTCTCAATATATTGCATTGATCTCCATTCCTCTTCTATTAATGAAAGCCTACTTGTGCACCTACAGTTGTGTTGCATTGCTTGCAAGGTAGGCCCGCTTTAGAACAAGAGGCGATGTCACGTAATATGACAAGATAGCGACGTCACAACTTTTTCGCAATATATGACATGATTACGATGTCACATGACATATCATTAGACAACTGTTGATGCCTATGAAGTGGGCAAAACGTCACCAACCAGAGCATCACAGTAGTCAACGCCAACATTGAAGTTAAAAACACATCGAGAGTGTCCATAAAATTGCTACCACAGTAAAAGATTCGCATCAACCTGTCTGATCACCACGTGGTTCCGTTCGTGGTCCCTCAACACATGAAATGTCTGGTCTTGTTTTTTCATAAAACAGGTCTTACACACACTATACCTTTTATTCCTGTAGACAATTGGGTGCAGTAAACTCAAATTTTAATTATTCTCAGTTTCCATCCAGCCACCCAGCTCTGTATATTCATGGACTGCAACGAACAAGCTCGCCCTCGTGCTTCAAGGAAATCGCTCGTAATAACATAAAAAAGGCAATTTACGACGAGGATATATTATATAAAAAACAAGAAGTCAATTTCATACACGCAGTGCCCTTGCTACTTCATAAACATGCAAGACAAGTGATGCTGTGCCGCAGCAACAGTTTTACCCCGAGAAAGCCTATGGTAGGTCAAATGGTGCAGCAGAGATTAAAATATTGTCAAAATGAGTCTCTGTGTGGTCAAATGTTCAGATTTTATTGCTTAAGAACAATTTCTCTTATGGCCCAGCAAAAGCATCATGACCAAAGTGGGATTAGTCAATGGGGAGAAAGAAAGCTAGCAGCATTACAGTATACCTACAAAAATTTTTAGTACAGGAAATAGGTACAAGAAATTGCAATCTAAGCCAATGAGAAACGATCAAGTATATTAAAGCCACCAGTAATTTCATTAAAATGCTAATGACTTGATTTACTGGAGTGCAAGCAGTGAAATACAGAAGATACATAGTAGAAAAAAGGAATTTATTTGGGCTAGGGAAAAATATTACAAAACAAAGTATCAAGCCGATATGCAGGTTCTCAATTCAAACTCTCAAAATTCATACATTATGTACACTTACACAGCTGGTGACGTACTTTGTGGTATTGTGGTGATTACTCTTCTCTTCTGTTCAAGCGAGTGGTTTAGACAATGCTTTTAGAACCGACAGTGCAAAGTGGTGGTCACTCATAACATTCAATAATAGCTTTTGCTGAGCTTAAAATGTGGGACATTTCACTGGTCAGCAAAGAACACTATACAGAAGCACCGAAATATACTGAAACATTCTCAACGCATTTTACTTCATGTATAATGATGTTCTGGCAACAATATCCTAGAATCCCAAAAAGCGCCCCTCTTTATTCAGGGAGATTAAAATTATTTGCCAATGAGCAAGCAAGCGCTGCCCTTCTGCCATTTTGACTGCTTTGTTCAGTCTTGTCATTCAAACAATGGGGGTGAAGTTATAACAGTGAATGCGTGAATATACAGTACATAATTTTGAAAGAGTTGACCGCTGTGAGAGTTGGTGTTGTGACATGTGCACCTGTCCTCGCCTGTTCTTTCTTGTGCGTCCTTTCTAGTTGCACTCTCACGACGATTTCTACACAGTAAACTGTTTTATTAGAAACATGAGTGCGCATTTTTTTATTCGGAGCAGGCCTTGCCCCACCATCTTGAATTTTGATCCACAACAGAACAGCCGCCTCTCACCCTCTACCAAATCTCGATCATCTCGCGGTTTAGCGAGGGGGGGGGGGGCACTTGTTTGGCATTTCGCAGTAACGATGCCCTTGCTTTCGCCGAGAATGTCCATACGATTGTTATCGCCATCAAAGTTTCAAGCATCGTTTTCTCCAAAAAAAGATCCAATGCAATCGCTATGTATCGTAAGCAATCACATATACAAATATAATGCTGAAGATGCCAACGAGTAGCATATACAGGCTTCACACAACAACAACTGCTTAAAGAGTGAATGGTTTGAGGCCTTCAACCCAATATGAAGTGCTCAACCATAACTCTTCATCCTGAACATCATCCGCCACAGCAACAACAAAGTATGCAGGTATATAAGTGTACGTAGCACTTTAGAGTTGCCTAGTGGGAGCTCTGCTTTTTACAAATGTTATGATTTATTCTGTAGCAGGAACCTTGAAATAAGTGACTTGAGGGAGTTGTTTACAACAGGTTCTATGAAGAACCCTCGTCTAGCTCATGCTGCGACAGACCTGCATGTGCTACACAGGCCTGGGATTTTTTCTTCTAGACTTCAATGGTGTTAAAGCATCTGAGCGTAATGAAGAGCTTTGATGTGGCAACTCGTCTCTGTGGACGTGCATGTGCATCTTCAATTCGGACTTTTTGGAGAAGATCTGGGGGCACAGCTGACACTTATGACCAGTGTGAATCGGCAGGTGATTGCTCAATGTGCCCATTTGGGAGAAGCTTTTGGAGCAATGGTGACACTTATATGGCCGGTCACCCGTGTGGATGCGCAAATGAGTGGTCAACGCCTGTCTTTTTTTAAAGCTTTGTGAGCACTGGCGGCATTTGAACGGTCTCTCGCCCGTGTGAACACGCAAGTGATCATTCAACGTGGGCTTTTGTTTGAAGCTCTGAGGGCAGAAATGGCACTTAAACGGCCGCTCGCCTGTGTGAACCCTGATGTGTTGTGTCAGATGCGAGCGTATATCGGTCTCATAGTTGCAGTAGTTACACTGATGACGGCGTGCCCGATGAGACTTCGCGGCATCAGTAGTTGCTTGGTGGACGACAGACCCCGAAGCTGCACAAAAAAAAAATAAGAGAAGTTGCTCAAGTATCACTTTTCCTTACAAAATAAAATGAAGTCAGTTCTACAATTTGATGCAGCAATGCCACTCTGAGCATACCGGTCATGCCGAAGCAGAAAAACGTGGATTAATTTAGAACCATGCTAGGTTAAGATCTCCTCCTAAATGCAAGCACACACATGTTTTCACATTTCACTTACACTGCGATCCAACCACGATAGCTATGAAACACTAAAGAAACGAAAGCAAACTAAAGTTGAGTGACATTTCCTCAATAAAGAAAGGCTTGATAAGAACCTCAGAAGCAAGGTATAGCTGGTCAACCTTTTACATTCGTTCGACATCTAAATGCGATTGCTGAAAGATATGTTAGGGAAGAATAGGCATACTGTTGCTGAGATGATGCATTAGACATAATCCCTTGCATTTCACTGTCTTCAGGCAGCAACTTAATATCGCTTGACATGTTTTCACAGATGTAATGTTGCCTCAAAAGACAGCATATTATTATGTACAATACTATGAACATAATGTTGGACAACAAAAAAAAGTGCGCCTCGTCCTTCAGCACTAAAGCCGAAAGTGCGGGCATTTATGGCTACAATAAAAAGATGAAAAAATTACAAAAGGCAGAATTTAAAAATTATGAACCAGATTTAAAGACCATTTATAAACGATTGTTTTTTTCTTTTGCCATTGCAATAACAAATAATGCTTCTACAAATAAGCTTTAAAGAGCACACAACTCAGTTCATTTGGATCTCTTCAATTAAAAATGCACCACCAAATGGACAAGATATAACACGTAAGCATAACAGAAACAGACAAAACCACACAGTTTGGAAGAAAAGCACCCAAGGTATAACATATAAAGATGCAAAATAGCTGCAAGATACAGCCAATAGCAAACAGTAAGGTGACATTTATATCAATGAAAGGTAGACAGCAGGAGTTCATGTGTGATGTTCATCATCCTCCGGTGTTTTTAAAGTGCTCCAATATTTGGTGACACAGACCTAAATGAAGAAAAATAAATGAGAACATTGCCAACAGTAAATAATCAACAGAGCTTCTCCGAATATATGACGTACATTTTCAAATTGCATTCCAACCCGAGCTGGCAATGTTGCTTCAACTGGTTTGTGCCTTATCATGAATATATATATTGCAAGCTTTAACTGTACAAATCTCTGCAATATAAAATTTTCACCTACATCATACGTGCCCGAACAATCCACTTCCTCAGGACTTTTTGTTCATAAATCACAAATTATTGTTGTGCTGCACATCTACATGAAAGCGAAATACAGGTTAGAAGGCGAGGTGCTGCCCGAGCACTGTTCACCTACAGTAGTCACAGATTGAATCGAAACATCCAAACATAGCAAGTTGTATTGAAAACTGCTCGAAATAACCACATGATGTTGCTACAAATCCAGCCACCAAAGGTAGTCATGGCTCTGATACAAGACTTCAAGAGAATAATACATAGATGTGACCTAAATTTAAGCCGCTAAAGGCAATAGAACAAGCATTTAATGCAGCTTTAACTGATGTGCTTCCTCCAGCAAGAACTGTACATCTGTTAAAAAAGGAATCATGTCACTTTCACACAATCTGCTTTGTTAAGCACAATACATCTGGTCAGTATCCTTGAAAATTGGTTCGATTCTCGAGCCTGCCTTTACCATACACTGTCTGCACTACTCACTATGCCTTATCACGAGGTAAAAATGCGAGTCGAACGTTGCACCACGCCCCACTAGCAATCTAATTTGACGGATGTGATGCACACACACTTTTTTTTACTGTTTTTTGACATTCCCGTCTGTTAGAGGCCATGTAGCATAGAAATAATTGAGCGCCACCGATGTTGAACACTTTAACCAATGTTGAATGTGCTAGATGGATTTAGCTCTGCTTCGATTGCTTACTTGCATCTTCAGAGCCCAGGCTTGTCCAGTGGGAAGGTCACGTTATGAGGAAAGACAGCAGATGGTTACCTAGATCATCCGGATGAATGGCACAGGATGGGAAGCTTGAAGGGGAAAAGGCAACAGAAAGATTGAGCAGCAAAATTAAAAAACTACGACAGAATAGGCAGGAGGTCATAGGTCGGAGGCCTTCGTTCTGCAGTGGAAGTAAGCTCGGCTAAAAATTGGGATGTTAACAACTTTATGTTTCAGGATTGGCTGGTACGAAAACTTCACATGATAACTCATGCGTTCACCTAAGATAACTCAAATGTTAAAGCCTAATTCTTCAATTTCTTCTCAATATATTGCATTGATCTCCATTCCTCTTCTATTAATGAAAGCCTACTTGTGCACCTACAGTTGTGTTGCATTGCTTGCAAGGTAGGCCCGCTTTAGAACAAGAGGCGATGTCACGTAATATGACAAGATAGCGACGTCACAACTTTTTCCTAATATGTGACATGATAACGATGTCACATGATATGGCATTAGGCAGCTGTTGATGCCTGTGAAGTGGGCAAAAAGTCACCGACCAGAGAACCACAGTAATCAACGCGAACGTTGATTTTAAAAACACATCGAGAGTGTCCATAAAATTGCTACCACAGTAAAAGATTCGCATCAACCTGTCTGATCACCACGTGGTTCCGTTCGTGGTCCTTCAACACATGAAACGACTGGTCTTGTTTTTCATAAAAGAGGTTTTACACATACTATACCTTTTATTCCTGTAGACAATTGGGTGCAGTAAACTCAAATTTGAATTATTCTCAGTTTTCATCTAGCCACCCAGCTCTGTATTTTCATGGACTGCAACGAACAAGCTCGCCCTTGTGCTTCAAAGAAATGGCTCGTAATAACAAAAAGGAAGCCAATTTACGAGGAGAATATATTATAAAAAAAAGAGAGGTCAATTTCATGCACGCAGTGCCCTTGCTAATTTATAAACATGTAAGACGAGTGATGCTGTGCTGCAGCAACACTTTTACCCCGAGAAAGCTTACGGTAGGACAAATGGTGCTGCAGAGATTAAAATGTTGTCTAAATGAGTCTTTGTGTGGTCAAATGTTCACATTTTATTGCTTAAGAACAAGTCCTCTTATGGCCCAGCAAAAGCATCATGACCAAAGCGGTGTTAATCAATGGGGAGAAAGAAAGCTAGCGGCATTACAGTATACCTACAACAAAAATCTTTAGTGCAGGAAATATGTTAGTGAAATTGCAGTCTAAGGGAATAACAAATGATCAAGTATATTAAAGCTACCACTATATTCATTAAAATGCTAATGACTTCATTTACTCGGAGTGCAAGCAGTGAAATACAGAAGATGCATAGTAGAAAAAAAGGAATTTATTTGGACTAGGAAAAAATTATTACAAAACAAAGTATCAAGCCGATTTGCAGGTTCTCGATTCAAACTCTCAAAATTAATACAAAATATACACCTACACAGCTGGTGACGTACTTTGTGGTATTGTGGTGCTTTCTCTTCTCTTCTGTTCAAGCGAGTGGTTTAGACAATGCTTTTAGAGCCGACAGTGCAAAGTTGTGATCACTCATACCATTCAATATTAGTTTTTGCTGAGCTTAAAACGTGGAACATTTCACTGGTCAGCAAAGAACACTATATAGAAGCACTGAAATATACTGAAACATTCTCAACGCATTTTACTTCATGTATAATATGTTCTGGCAACAATATCCTAAAATCCCCAAAAGCGCCCCTCTCTGTTCAGGGTGATTAAAATTATTCGCCAATGAGCAAGCAAGCGCTAAGGCTCCGCCATTTTGACTGCTTCGTTCAGTCTTGTCACTCAAAAAATGAGGGTGAAATTATAACAGTGAATGCGTGAATATACGGTACATAATTTTGAAAGAGTTGACCACTATGAGAGTTCGTGTTTTGACATGTGCGCCTGTCCTCATCTGTTCTTTCTAGTTGCACTCTCATGATGATTTCTACACAGTGAACTGTTTTATTAGAAGCATGAGTGCGAATTTTTTTATTTGGGGCAGCTCTTACACAACCGTCTTGAATTTTGATCCCCAACCGAGCAGGGCCCCCCTCCCTCTACTCCCTCCTCTACCAAATCTTCTATGAACATCATTCGGCTTAGCGGAGTGCACTTGTTTGGCATTTCACAGTAATGACGCCTTGCTTTTGCCGAGAGTGTCCATATGATTGCTGTCGCAATCAAAGTTTCAAGCATTGTTTTCTACAAAAGAGATCCATTGCAAGAGCAATGTATCGTAGGGAATTGCGTTTACAGATATAATGCTGAAGATGCGAAAAAGTAGCATCACTACAGGCTTCACACCACATCAACTGCTTAAAGAGTGAATGGTTTGAGGCCTTCAACAGAATATAAAGGGCTCAGCCATAATTTTTTATCCTCAACATTATCCACCACAGCAACAGTGTAGTATGTAGCTATGTAAGTGTATGTAGCACTTTAGAGTTGCCTAGTGGGTGCTCTCCTTCTTTACAAAATGTTATGATTTATACTGTAACAGGAACCTTGAAATAGGTGACTTGAGGGAGTTGTTTACAACAGGTTCTATGAAAACCCTCGTCTAGCTCATGCTGCGACAGAGCTGCATGTGCTACACAGGCCTGTGGTTTTTTTCTTCTAGACTTCACGCTGTTCAAACATCTGGGGGTAATGAAGAGCTTTGATGCGGCAACTCACCTTCGTGAACGTGCATGTGCATCTTCAGTTCGGACTTTTTGGAGAAGATCTGAGGGCACAACTGACATTTATAACCAGTGTGGATGCGCAGGTGATTGTTCAATGTGCCTATTTGGGAGAAGCTTTGGGAGCAATGGTGACACTTATATGGCCGGTCACCCGTATGGGTGCGCTAGTGAACAGTCAACGCGTGACTTCTTTTGAAGCTTTGGGAGCACTGGTGGCATTTGAATGGCCGCTCACCTGTGTGAACACGCAGGTGATCGTTCAGTGGGGGCTTTTGTTTGAAGCTCTGAGGGCAGAAATGGTACTGAAACGGCCGCTTGACTGTGTGGACCCTGATGTGTTGTGTCAGATGTGAGAACTTGTCACTCGTATAGTCGCAGTAGCTACACTGGTGACGACGTTTCTGTTGAGACTTCTCAGCATCCACAGTTGCTGCACAGACGAGAAACCCCACAGCTGCACACTAACAAAAAAAAAAACGAGACGAGTTACTTTTCCTTAAAAAAAAAAACTAATTAAAATTTATGGTTTCTGGATCAATTTAGAACCATATCAGGTTTTAAAGTTCTCTTCTTAAAGGGACAAGATAAGCAAAAATGTTGAAAAAAATCTTTTTTTCTTTTCATGTTATTTTTGATCTGCAGCTTTTTCTGAATCAGAATAAGTCATTTGTTTGTCTTAGTACAATTTTTTTTCTAAAATTGACATATTTTAAATCTTGTAGGGTGGCTTGCCAGGACCCCATTTTAATGTATCAAGAGATTCCTTGAAGTTCAAGCATCATAGATTTATAGAGAAGTTAATTTGCAAGCTGGAGTGCATTTGGCACATTCAGAAAAGAATGGGGCCAGAACTGCAAAAACGAAAGATTGCACAGGCATTAAGCTTTTGGTCGGGAAATCTATTTCTGGTTGACGACGTCAGAGTAGTGTCATCATTGTCAAGCACCAAAACTATTATTGTTGGGCCGTTAAAATAGAGCCAGCTTGGAGTACATGCGAAAAGATGTCCGGTTCACATATTTTCACATGGCATCAAAGTATACCAATCAATCCCCCGGCCTTCGCTCAAAAGACACTGAAACTTGGTGTAAATTCAACAAAGCACACTTAAACGGTGAACCATTTGTTCATTAAGAACACCTTCTAGCATCTGTTATTGAGGCTGTTAAGCTAAAATATCTGGAACTAGCTTATTCAGAACTACTTGCTAAATGCCTCCATGGGAAAACTCAAAACCATAATGAGTTGTGATTGTCTTGTAAAAGCACACTAAAAAAAACGTTATTCTAGGGCATTAAGCACTGCAAATATACACTCTTAATGCTGTGTTCACTTGTATTGATGACAATGTAGTCCGTGTGAATGTTCTGAACTATTTTGAAATTTTGCCAGGGCACTTCACAGTGCAAAGCTTACTTACCCTCTACAATACTGTGCTGACAGCGCTGCATAGCACGCAATCAATGAGGCTCGCCAGGCAAGATGTATCAACACAAAAAGAAAAAATAATATTGGTGACGAGTGTCTGGCTGGTGCCTATTGAACAGGTTTATCAATTTGCTGTTGTCTCGTTGTACTTTTTAAATAATGAAGATTTTCAACTTGAAATGCGATTATCTCAAAACATGCTTTTTTTTGTACTTGTGTTTCTTTTTCTCAGCAACCACAGTATAGAATAATAAATTTTGGCCAGTATCTAGGTAACATGATAGGGAACAAGCTGAAGCTGAATTATTGTTGTGCGAGGAAGTTCTCATCTGCAACATGACATCTAATAGCTATTATCAAGTGGTAATTAGGTACCCTAATTAAAAATTATTAAAAACTTAGCATTACAACTTTCAGTGCTAAATCTGCTTCAAAGAGAAGAAGCATGGCTCATGAACACAATGATAATAAAATAATTACTGTGGCTTTTACGGTTATGGAGAAAAGGTACATAAACTTCGGCCTTAAATGCAAGCACATGCGTGTTTTGTGCTTCACGCGCGTTGTGATGCAGGAAGTCGCCATAGTTACAGAATACAAAAGAAATAAAATCAGACTAATGTTTACTGACGAAACATCTTGATAAAAAAACTTGATCGTAACTTCTGAAACGGGATACATTGTAAAGCTGGTCAACCTGTTCGGCATACATATGTGTTAAAGTCATATAAATTAAATACAGGCATAATGTCAACAAAACTATGCATTTAACATAGTCACTCACATTCTACAGCCTTGCTACAATTTTTTAACTTTTTTCGATACACATATAGACATGCTAAGATGAAAGCTAGTCTTAACAATGTGAAGTAGAACAACAGATACAGTACACGGGGTTTCTTCGACACTAAGGTTAAAAATGCAACGTGATGCCTATGTTTCAGGAAATAAAATATGACCAAGTGAAGATTAAAACAAGAAGGCAGTATTTTAAATACAACTAGCTAATAAAAAATTGCTTTCAGTTTTAGATTGCTTGTGGTATATGAATTTTCAAGTGAAATCTACTCTTCTCTCGAAGAGCACCAACATGGTCAGTGAACATGCTGAGATGCAACAGAGAGAGAACAAATACATGGGCACTACAGAAAATGATCATTATATGTGAAACAGAAAGCACACAACAAATCTGTTGAAAAGTTGCAAGGTAATTCAGAAATAGAACAATGCACAAAAAGCAACACAACATATTCGATGAAAAAAAGACAGCGGCAATTCATGACATAATGTTCTCCGTCCAACAGTGTAGTGTCCTCAGAACTCTTTCATACTTGGCGATGTTCACCTAGAGAAAGAAAGAGGGGAACAAAATATGACAAGCAGTGCTATCAAGACAAAAAAAATATTGCTATTGTATGAAACTCATTTCTTAATTGATTTTTGCATTCTGAGCTAGCCGTAGTATTAAAATCAGTTTGCAATCTGACCCCTAAGCATCAGCTCTTATATAAACATTCAGTTATGTGCCAATGTGACATGAAAGAAAACTGGAAGAAACAAGTACTTAATTATTTACTTACTTCAACATCTTCCATATCAAAAGGTGTAATAGAAGGGAACAGTAGTTATTACAGTGCGTTTCTGTTAGCGGTTACCTCAAGTGATAATCTAATGCAGAAACCCATTCTTTAGCCGCCTTCGGCATGAAATTGGAAAAAAGTTTGTACAGCAAAAATGAACTTCAAGTTAATGATAGTGATTTGTACAACCGAATAAGATCACTCACTAACAAGTGCATTTTTTAGGTGTTGATTATAAAAAGTTTACAAAAAAAAATTGAAGGACACTCTATCAATTCCGAAATGTTTTCGGCGATAGGTGGTGCCCATTGAAATGGGGTCGATCAGATGAGAACAATGTGCGAGTGTCTCTTTTCTTGCATGAATGGGTGAAATGCAGCCTGGCCACAAGGGAGACGCGTGCAAGTGTGTGAACCATACAACTAACCAGACTGCTGCAACGAGACGTCGACAAAATTTCTGCTTTGAAATTTGCTCCTACAAAGCAGGTTTAGTCTGCAGCATGAAAACATTCATGAAATGCACCTTTCGTAAGGTGTGTGCGTATAGATGCCTGAAATATATGAATACATGCACAGCTACTGTAAGAATGGGATAGCGAAACTGTTACGAACGACAGTGATAATTCATGTTCGAGTCGTTGCTGGCTTATCCACCAGCATAACAGCATTTTTGGAGACAATCCTTGACAGCATAGTGAAGCTGCTAGAACATGCTGGCACATGCTATACTATAATTCAGTTTTGTCTGAAACAATATTGTGGCATAATCTTTAAGTAGACCCTACTACACCAAGAAAACTTCTCTTTTCTTCAAAGCTCTCTTAAAACACATCTTCTATGGCCTCAAGCCTTTTCTCAAATTTTTATTCTGTATGCAAAAAAAAAGTTGTTTTTTAAACATATCTACTGTACCGCATAAACTGGGCAATGCACTATAAAAAATTGATGGTGCCACATAATATGTTGCAACATATTATGGTGCGACATCTACTGCTACATATCTATTGCACCATACAAACTGTGCAACACACTTTGGAGAATCAATGTATGATGCAACATACTGTGGTGGAACATTCACTGACACTTACTGCAGAGGTGGTTGTTCATCTGTGTCAAAGTGCTTCAACAGTTCAAATCCAGTGCATCAACTGAGTTACTAGGATTTCTTTCTGCCAGCCTGAAAAATGTCTACCTATGCAAAAGGTGGGTATGGGTCCATCAAACCTTCATGCACTTGTGTCTGTGGAGCTGCAAAACATAAAAAACCCACAGTCTGCAGGCACCCGACAAAGTCAGGGTTTGTAAAAAAAAAAAAAAAATCGACAGCTTTCAAAGACTTCCAGGGAACCAACAAAGGAGTTTCAGACACACGAAAAAGTATTTCAAAATGTAGAAAATGACACCACCATCTTTGACTGTGCACAAACGCATCTGTTACAGCTCACGAACCTAAAGCAGTCAATTTTTCAATATCGATATAATGGAGTAAAACTTTCAGTGGCAATTTCTCCTCAAAAGCAGATGCGCACAATCCTGCATCAATGGTTGCATACTTCTGAATGACGTCGTGAGCGGACGGCCACTGAGCTTGCCCTTGAAGAAAGTGCCCGAGTGCTTGTGCGAGACCATTTCTTACGTCACAGCAGTGACCGGTTGCAGTGCTTTGGTCATCGAGGTGGGGCTTCTCCCCAATTTTTTAATTTGCACTCAACTATAAATAAGTATACAAAGTTTTCACAGTACCTTCTCGGCTCTCTTTTTGCTCATTGCAGGCTTCAATGCAGTGCACAGCTCTTCACAGGTGTTAACATCCCTTTTGCTGTCCTGATGTCCTTAACCATTTCACAATGCTGCATTTCATTCTTGCCAGGATATGAACGTATGACTGTAGTTGTTTACTGCAGTGCTGGTTCTGTAGGCACATTGGTGACAGTGCAATGCCCAGCGTGGAAAAGGAAAGAGTTAGAAGGGAGCATTATGCAATGCAATAGAAAGAAAGAAAAGAAAGCACTATGTGAGGCATGCAGAAATGTCGCTTAGCTTGCCCCTGTTTTTCCTGATAGTTAAAAGGCTCTCAAATTTTCCTTTCTCTTGAAGTTCAGTACATTCACAAAGAATAGAAAGGCGCTCAAGCTCACACGCTCATCAAATTACAATTAGTGCACCTAAGTAGTTCTTGAAGTTGGCAAGACACTCGTCAGGCTTGGAGGCTGATTTAGCAACGGTTGAGCGAAGACACGTTTCCAACTAGATGGTCAACAGGTTCTTTCACAAAACTTCCTGCTAATAAGATGCTGTTTGCATTCAATCTTAAAGGCAAATACATGCTCAGCGCTCACATTTTGCAGTGTTGACTAGTCACTCAGCAGCATGTTCAATCACCTCTTTATTCCCAGTGACCCTGTCTGAGGCCTCTGCTTTGAGCAAGCGTACCTCATTTTGAAGCAAATATTTTTTTGCCGTAAACTTCAATTTCTCACATGGAGAAATTCTGTGGCACCCCAAGTGGGGCATCTGTGACACACAGTGTGCGTGTCATTGTTGTATCTAAGCATTTTTTTTTTTCGTCCTTGCAAAGTTTTCTATGGTTTACTTTTATCGGGTTTGTGTGACAGCACCACTGAAGGGTCTCCAGTGAAGTTGTAAACTATTTTTATGCGTAATCTTAGCTGTAAATTACAGTTAATAGCTGTCTAACTTAAATTTATTTAGGAAAAATAATTAAATTTTGCCAATTTTTTTATATTTCATCCAAAATATTTTTTTCCCATTTTCTTGTATGGTCGGGAGCAAAATAAGCTTGAAATAAACTGATGTTGAATTTTCTTTTTGAGACTGATCAGAATAAACTTTCGCAAAGGGTATATAGTTACCGGGGTCTACTGTTCACTATGAGCAAGCAGACTATTCTTGTGGAAGCTGATGGCACTGAGCCCTTCATGAATCTTGCAAGATTTCTCACAAGATGTCCTAGATCTCTTTAAGAAAAAATGGTTTGTCCAGTTAATATTCCATCACAGACAGCTTCACAATCACTGCGATGCCAAATACAATCTTCACTTTGGCCAACATCAGCGTGCTTTCGCAGAAGTCACAGAGCTGTGTGAATGACACAAGCTTTGGAAAGTTTATCTCATTATTTTTTGCACATTCCACATAGTTTTTCACCCCCCCCCCCCCACACACACAGTGCAGCAACACGTTCAATCGCAGTACAATTGTTGACGTAGAGCAGCAAAGTAGAGAGGAACTGTCATGCAGCTGGTCACAATACAGGGATGCCATTGCCGAACAATTGCTATGTTTTTCAAACTTGCTCACTGGGCATAGGTGCGATGCTCAGCAATGACGAAAATGCCCCAGCGATCTAACTCCAAGAATATTTTCTTAAAGCTATTCCCCAGCATGCGATGACGATTTCTTGGTAGTGTGGTCACCTGTCCGACATTGAAGGCTATCGACCTACGAAAGATAAATGAAGCTCGGAAATCTCCCACATTTTATACTTTATTATTACTGAGAATGTGTAGCTGCGAGCTAGCATTCCAAGCTTCCCAAAAAAGTAAGCTAGCCGCGTAGCTGATGGTGGTGACTAGTGCTTTTGGCACCATGTGTGTGTGCTCACACCTTTTCCCCCCAATGTGGGTGGTGGGCCCTCACACCGTTTGGGCATGTGTGTGCTGTCAAGTCTAAACCACTGGTTGACAGTGACAGACTGATCAGACCGATCCATTTTAGAGGTGTTGGATTCAACAAGAAATGACCGTATGAAAGAAAATAAACCAACGAGTTTTGAGTGCTTTTCAGGATCTCAATTAGTAATGAGTGAGAACTAAACCAAAGTTGTTTTGCGAGTGTCTATTTTTAATAATTTTGTATCATGCCAGTAGACACTACAAAAATGAATAAAATAGCTTCATTTACAACATATCTATTTGAACTTCAGCTCGCATCAGTGACTAAGCTTATCCTTGTTAAAGAGATGACAAAGTGTATTGCAAGAGAACACTTCTAGCCAAAAAAAGTGGGAAATAGAATATTGCTGTTAAATTCCCAGCCCGCTGTGTCAACCCTCCCTCTACACCTCCACTACCTGCCAGCGTGTCCCGAATTTCGCTGGTAAAATGGCGAACATGATTGTAGGAATAATTAATGGTGCGATGTTACCATTTGCAGGGTCCATCACATCCCCACATCGGCCACAGACTCGTATGGCTTGCACAGCCTCCTCAAACTGATGGAGTTTGCGCGATGCGTTGCTTGTGAGCTGCTATGCTTTTTAAGTCGCTGTCACGTCTTCAACGCGGCCCCGCCGCGGTGGTCTAGTGGCTAAGGTACTCGGCTGCTGACCCGCAGGTCGCGGGTTCGAATCCCGGCTGCATTTCCGATGGAGGCGGAAAGGTTGTAGGCCCGTGTACTCAGATTTGGGTGCACGTTAGAGAACCCCGGGTGGTCGAAATTTCCGGAGCCCTCCACTACGGCGTCTCTCATAATCATACGGTGGCTTTGGGACGTTAAACCCCAAATATCAACGTCTTCAACGCGTCTTGCGCTGCTCATGCGACTTTTCCCACACGGCGTGCGCCCTGCCCGATGCGAGTTTGACGTTTCCCAGGGGGGGATGCTTGTCTATTCCAGGATAACTCGAGCGTTTCGAGCTGTCGCCACAGAGTGACATAGCATTCCGACGGTAGCGCTTTGCGACAGCGTCGCTGTATCCACCGTGAGCGACGCTAGCGTTAGCAGGTGCTCATTGGAAACTTCCGACGGAGCAGGTGCTGTTCGGAAACTTCCGACAAGAATGGTCGCTTTTCTGCCTGCAGCGTTCTCCCATACTTGTCACAACTATCCACGATCCTGGAAATCCACCGGGTACCCGCGCTGAAGTTCCGGGCAAACCGGCAAACGCTGCTTGGGCTAGTTGAAAGTCTGGAGGCCCTTGGGAGCGCCAGGAAGCAGGTTCCTCGGGTTCGCGCGGAACTCTTTTCTTTCGTTGCGGAGGCCACAATCGCTCTTGTACAATCAGCGGCGCTATGGTGGCTAGAATTGGGAGGTGACGCCAACGGGAGCTCGGAGCCGCTCCTTCGTTTCGAGCAGCGCGGCGGTGGCGCTGTCGGCGGAATGGTGATGCTAGTTACGCGCGCGCGGACCTTTCAAAGATGCTGTTGCTGAAGCATGATTCAGATAAATTGGCGATTCAGATAACTCACTGTGACGATGGCTGATAGAACGCCATTTCAAGCATTAAAAGAAATTGGCTGCCGCTGCAAGACTTCTGTGACGTTGAATCTGCGCAAATTAAAGCTTTCGTTCGCATATCCCTGCAGTGTTTTGGAGTGCAAGGCGACGGCGTTTTTTAAAAAAAAATATTACCAAAGTTCTGGGCGAGGAAAATAAAACAAATATTTATTGCACATCATATTATTAGGAAGATCTATTGCACATCATGGAATACAGGGTAAAATAAAATAAAATGAAAAAATACGCACATTTACATATGCTCGGGAGTAGTTAAAAACATTGAAACATTGCACACAGACAGCGCATCGCTTGGCACTAAGTAATAAGAGGCATACAATCACTTTCCACTCGGCAAAAAAAAATCAATAGAGCTTAAAGTTACAATATCAAACTCAGAGCACGCGTCTAAGCTTCAGCAATTTCATTCTTTCCTGCTTAGCGTTTCGTTTGCTGTTCTGGGCTTTGACATGAAAGTGGAGCCTAGTAAGAACATAAAACTTGATAATTTTGTTTGTGAGGGACATACTGTGGTCAGGGCAGCCAACAAGTGTAAGCTTTCTTAACTGCAAGAAGGAAACCAAGTCCATGATGCTGTCAGGTTTGACTTCTGTAACACTGAAGCAGTGGGTAAAAGTGTTCTCGAGAGTGGTCACGAGTTCATTGAGCTTGACTGATGGGTACAGCAGGCCTCCTCGGTCAACAGCAGCCGTGAGGGATGCTGCAGCTGGAGATGGATCGTTCTCGCCTTGTAGGAGCTGCTGGCTGCACTCTGCACATTTGGTGCTTGCAACGCTTTTTCTTGCCACATATCCAGCCATGTAGAATATGAGTCTGGCATCGCTGCTTTGCACGACCATGTCTGCATGCTCGGTGCCGTGGCCGTATTCATTGAGCACTTCATGTGCTTCGGCAAGGTTTCCTACGTCAAGAAGCTCGTCTAATTTCCTCCGAGGAGTGAGGTCCTTTCCGTTGTCAGCTCCCAGCAGACTTCTCAGCAGTCCTGAGAACACATTGCTTCCTTTCGGTGGTTTTGCCAAATTCTGGAAGCTCAAAGTGTTGACCGAGATTAGGAACTGGGAGGCAGTCGGATGATCATTGCATCCAGACATTTGTCGGACGATTCCAAACAGCCTCTCCAGGGGGTCCTGACTCAAGCGGCATGTCATCATATAGCTGAAGTTCAACTTCATCGTCAGGTAGCGGAGAAGGTGTAGCGTGCTTGATAAGGTAACACGAAGCCCCTCGGCTGTACTGCGGCTTAGGAAACCTCCGGAGCCAGCAGCTGTTTCCCAATCGTCCAGGTAAGTCAAGAAGTTTTGAATGCACTTCTCGTGCATCCCTCCAGGCTTAAGTGCACCCGAACTGCACCTTGAAGTCATGGCCTCAATGAGCCTTCTCATTCTTTCCACAAAGCTGACTGTCGCCGCTGTGCTCCCATGCTTTTCTTCGATGGCTGCATTGTACAAGAAAAGGCCTCTGAGGACTTCATCACTGTAAAGCCGCACTGCATAATTTACCCTCATTTTCTCAAAGCCATTGGGATGCACAACCGATTTGCTAATATGAGGCATGGCTTTGAGAGTCGTGTCATGCTGTTCATCAAGCTTCCGGGCACAGTCAATAGGGTCAACACTGGCATGGCCTTCTGGCAGTTTCACGCCCGTTCGAACAAAGGTGTTCCTCACACATTTAAGAAGGTGTGGGAAGTCCGAGATGAAGTGCAGAAAACGTTCTGGGTCTGTAGGGTGCTGCCTTCTACATACTGTGTTTTCTTTCCTGCCGTGTATGCCGAATGAGTGCCACATGCTTCTGTTCCACGCAGCTCCATCAGTGGTGATAAAGTCTACGTGCAGACCGGCGTTTTCGCTCATGACTACTGCTTCGAGGATTATTTTGCCTAACGTCTCGGACTTCACATTGCTGCGTGATGCGAACACACCAATAATCTGGTGCCACGTGCCTGTAAAAGGCACGAACAATACTACAAGGCCATGGTCACATGCTACGGAGCGCTCACTCTCTGGTGTGAACTTCCCAAGGTCCACAAAACCTTCGATGGTGCCATCGGTTCCCAAGCTCAAGTGTTCAGATAGCTTAATCTCATCAATTAACAGCCCACCATGGCGCTGGAACAAGTCCATAGATTTTGTTTTTTCCGCCACAGCAGCAAACACTTTTTCGCTCAGGCCGAATCCACTCCTGTAACGCTTGAGATATCGACGTAGTGATGTTCGAGAAGGCAACGCCATGATGTTGTTTTTGCGTATATGCTCATAGAGGCGTGGGCTTTTCATGGACATAATAAGGCACTCTAGAGCCCATTCACTTTCATACTTCATCCCTTTCGTGGATTTTCTTTTAGCCGCAGCAAAGCACGCCTTGACTTGTTGCTGCTGCTTAATGGGTAGGGCCTTCACCGCTTCTTCAAATGCTGTAGAATCATTCCGTGCATTCTTTTCTTTCATTTGTTTGATGAGTGATTTAGCCTGCAGGACACTCAGGCGACTCCTTTTCGCTTGCGCTGTTCGCAGCTTAAGCCTGTATGAAAGCTTTTGGGACTGGGCCACATTTTTGCCTTTTCTTCGCCTGTAGGACTCACGATTCAGGAGTAGTCTTCTGAGGTGCTTGCATTGTGGGCAGGCTTTTTCTGGCGTTGGAGCAACCCCACGGCAAGATGGGCTGAAGGTTCTGCCATCAAAAGTCTTCTCCTTGTACTTTAAATTCACTCCAAATTCACCAGTTTTACCAAACCCTCTGCATGGTATCATGGAGTCGACGTCGCGAAGCAACTCTTCTGCCATTTCGATGTCGGTAATGTCAAGGGTCTTTATTTTTGTGGCTTGCACAAAAGCTGTCGCTTGAAGTTTGTTTTCATCTGATGTCATTAGCACATACTTGTCAATAGTCAACTTGTCACCATCTAGTGCGCAAACTGTAAACACCGTGGCGTTGTCGGCTCCAGCAATTAGATGTCGAGCCCAGTAAGCGCTGGGAAGACCACACTTGCGGACGTCGGGAATTGCGGGCACATTCGGAACAGGTATTTGGTTACTGTCGCTTTCTGTGCTGTACGAGCCAGCTGTCTCCTCGCAAGCAGACGTGCTTGGTTCCTGACGCCGAATTTTCGATGGTAGGCCGCAAGTGGATGTTCTTGACGTCCTTTTCTTCGGCACTTTCATTGAAAGATACGCAGGAACATTTGGGAATATGGTTGGCACCGCGTCAGATTTCAGCACCGGTTTCCCTCGGGGAATCTGAACAGTTTCGCCGTTTATCACATGCGTGTAAAAACGCTCAATAAACTGCTCGTCGAAATGAAGCTCACATAGCGCCGACTTCACGTCCAACGACTTGTCGGCACGGGGTACGGCTCGTTGCCAGAAGCACGTTGACCTTGCTCCCTCGATGACACATAGCCGCTCGTGCAGCCAGGAGCAAAGCAGTGGCGTTGCCTCGCTTTCGTAGTGCTGGAGTTCATCCTAAGGTCGGCACTCACACTGTCATGTCAGCAACTAAATACATTTTGCCATAAGCGAGACATCAACGCGGAAAACTGCACACACCCAGACACGCTTCCAGAGGCGAACCAGCGAACCCAGCGGCGAGTCGACGAGAGAGCGCGGAGCGCGCGCTTCGCCCGCATCACTATGCCGACAGGAGCGCCGTGGTGGCCGTCGCGGCGGCGCTTGAAAACGAGGATCGCGCGCGCTCGGCGAATATGCGGGCGCTGGCGTCACCTCCCAATTCTAGCCACCATAGCGGCGCTCACTCGTCCGTCCCAATAATCCGTTGATCAAATCGCGACAAGCCCGCGCACACCTTTTTGACATGAACCAACGCCTCCTAGACTTCCCGTGCCTGCCGGATTATCGACGGTCACTTGGAATGCGGCGGTCGTCGAAACTACGGTGGTGGCGCCACTCAAGTAGGAATGTCTTCAAATAAGTTTTTACGTTTTTAGAGCTTATATAAAAAAAATAACGTAAGAAAGTTTTTAAAAGGCGTAAACCTAATTATAGTTAACCCTACGTAAGTGCGCCGTCATTCAACAAGCAACTTTTTAATACAAGGCATCTAAATTAGTAGCAAACGCCAAAATTGCCGATCTTAAAGGCCGAGTACAAAGACCCTTATTCCTACGTAGGCAGCGCTACCATAGATGAGCGGCGTTTCGCGTTTATCCGGCAGGCACAAGAGATCTAGGAGGCATCGCACGAACACGCTTCCAGGCTCCGTGCTTTCAGGCCACCAACCGCACGTCACCATAGGTGTTCTGTGACGTCACTTTTTCGCATGTCTCTCCTCCGGTGCGCGCTAAAACAAACACGGCGCATACAATGACACTCTGCAGGGCACACTCGATCGTGCTGATACTTTAATGTTCCCCCTTCCCTTATCACCCGGTAATTTCACTCAAGCTTTCGCGCAAACGGTAGAACGTGGTCTACAACATAAAAGCGCCGTCGCCAAGCATCGCCGCGAATGGCTTCGCTTTATACTTTACTAGATGGTAAAGTTGCGCCTAAATTTACTTCGCGTAAGCGGAGTATCATCCTGTAATTTACAACAGGCCATGCGTCTCACACAGAGCTGCAGTTACTAACGGCACTTACCACACCCTCAAATTGTGTCAACTTTTTCATCCAGGTTTCTGCTTGCCCTACTGAGCAACGCATTCCTTCCCTTGACTTCTTAATTCGGAAGCTATTTTTTCTTGTCATACTAATTCGTGCGGTGTACATATATACTTGTGCATAACTTTAATGATATTATTGACACATGCTTGATTTGTGAATGACCCGTGCAGCTGCCCCTGGACTTTTCACCGTGTCTCAGCTTCTGATAACAACAAAAAATGCAACGATGTGGCTGCAGAACACAAGACAAGCACTTTCCTGAGCGATTCTGTGATATTGTGTTTTTATGTTATAGGTGGAGAAGTTATGGATCAGTACCGACTTTATTGTGTACAACGGCCTAAATTTCCTGAGTTCACTCACCGTTTCGTTTTTCTTTTCTTTCAGGTGACACTTGCCAAATGCAATGTGGTACAATGGCAGCGAGGTGTCAACAACCACCACCTGTGTGAAACTGGCGCTAAAACAGACCAGCAAAGCTGTGGGCTGCTGTCGTCGGTTCTGCATTGCAATGTCATGCCATCTTTGACTGGTTGTTTCGGAGTGTCCCCCTGAGAGAGAGGGTGATAAAAGGAAAAAGACGCAATCTCTCTCTCTCTTACAAGTGCACTCTGAAACGACCAGTGAAAAATGGCATCAGACATCAAAAGTCATCGCAATCATCACCTTTATGCTTACTCTTCAGGGTACGCACAGCATGTGAATTCGGAAGTATCAATAGTTAAGTATCAATTCGGAAGAAAAATTGTTAAGCTTATTTTTTGCAGAGCAGTAGAGACCTCTGGGGGGAGCTGCTTTGTCGTCGCGACCCAGTATAGGAATAGCAACAAATACGCAGTGGTCTCGGTCGATCAAGCTGATTCGGTCATTACCACGGCATCGATCGAATGTTGCTCCTTGAGTGCTGCCGAGCAGGCGGCCATCACCATCATTGTCCTCAACGAGATGCGAGCGATCGTATTCAGTGACTTTCGGGCAGTCAACCGTGCCTTCGCTGTCGGAGCAATCGCCAAAGAATCACACCATATTCTCAGAGAAACGGACATCTCTATAAACATCTTAATGTGGTTTCCTGATCACAGGGGCCATTTTGAAGGAGGTCCCACCAACTTTAAGTACATAGCCACTCCCAGGTGCGAGGTATGATGTTTCGCACCAACAGATGGTTTCCCCAGCCAACGATCTAGGATGATTGAGGTAAGCCCAGCACATACAATGAGATTACACAGAACTTCTACCTAAACAGGAGGGTCTCTCCCTCCTAACAGAAAACTTTGCAGAGCCTAGACATTGATGCATAGTCTCCTACAGACGAATTCATATCAAAATCTGGCCTCACATCAAAAAATTTACCAAGATACTTATACTAGCAGCTCGTGCCATTGTTGTGGCGAAGAAGCTAATTTAGAGCATGTGCTCTGGTGATGACGGGGTTCACTTGATCACTGGGCAGTGTCTAAGTGAACCTCCATCAAGTGGCGCTCCGCCATCAGAAGCCCCAACAAGGAAGATCAGCTTTGGGCCATTCAGAGAGCCCACGATGCAGCGGTCAGGCTTAGCCTGCCAGTCCCCATGTGGGAAAAGCCCACTGCGTGCTGATTGTGTCTATCAGAACAGTAAATAAGGTTCCACCATTCATCCATTCACCAGGGTGAAGTCTACAGGAAACATTGATATTTTACATCCAGGACGTCTCTTTTTTTTTTTCTCATAGATAATGAAAATCTCCAGCTGACCAGGGGAAGTAAAATGATTGGGGCTTTACGTCCCGAAAGCATATGAAGATGACTGATGACATAGTGGAGGGCTTCGGAAATTTCGACCATTTGGTGCTCTTCAACCAGCTTCTGAATCTAGGTGCACAAGCCTCGAGCATTTCGCCGTCAATTAAATGCAGCCACCGTGGCCAGAATATAGATCCCGGGGCTTTCCAATCAGCAGCTGATCACCATAACCACTTGACTGTGGAGGGTCCTTTCCCAACTAAGAACGACCGCACGTCATATATAGCGAGCACTTGTTGTTGCATCAACCAGAAAATTATTGTGATATATATGAAAGACCTCTGTCAAAAGGCACAGAGATTTTCCATATATCGAAAGATATGCAAGAATGTTCAGAATAGACATTGCAATTTATATTAATAATGATGCTGAGTAACAAAAAAAAGGTGCAAGAAAAGCACCGTTTCAATTGCCAGTTCATGTTTGTGAGCCAAATCACCCGAGGTTAATTGATGCACCAGGCCAAACTGATAACGAGCTGCTCTGTGCTGAGGAAGAAATCGCAAGTATAAACAGCCATCTTTTAATGACAATTTAAACACATCCCTTGAGCATAAGAGCCACCTAAACTTTTCCTACACCTAAATGTTGTTTTTTTCTGCTCAAGGTCTGTGTTATGGATTGCTTTAAATATTGCACAATATCCCATTAATTTGAAAGTAGGTTTTGATTCATCAGGTTTAATTATTAGAAAATAGTCAACTGACTGACTAAAGTTTTTGTTTCATGACTTTACACAGGTTCTTTACTATTCAGAAACACAAGTAACACACCAGATATGTCGAAGAAAACAGAGTATGTATACAAATCTACAAAAAGTACATGTCTGAAACCGTAATAATGTGTGCAAAAGAAATCATGGCAAGGAGATCAAAAGAAGATTTTTATTCTTCATGTGTTCTTGTGTCTAAAAAAGCTATATTTTCGTTGCATAACTTTCATTTTGTACTACTTTTCTAACCAACATGTGACTTTTCTAACCAACACGTGCACCCGTAAGTTTTGTGCAAAGAAATTTTTATGCCAAGAAAAGTTGCATGTGAAGCATGCGACTTTCACGCTGCACGTGAAACATGCGGCATGAAAGCCACTCATTGGCTGTTAAATGGTAAGCCAGGCACGTGTCAATATTGAGGAAACCCAATCGCCTTTTTTTTTTTTTCTTTTCTTGCCTTGGCTTTATGACAACCCACATAAAGTAACTAGAACTGCTGTTATCTCCAGAGAATCTAGCACTTTATGGGGAGTACAGTAACCTTACATTAAATTACAGCAAGGGTGCATTTGATGAAAAAGGGCCATCAAACACTACTTAAAATGTTATCCACACTTTCAGGATGGTTGGATATCAACAGTTGAGCCAATTAAACTTCGGAAGCAAGGGCTTGCACATGTGCAATACAATGCCATGTTTTCGTAAATAAAACATCCATATTTCACTAAAAAGTAATATAATTTAATTCCAAAGTTACAATTTACAGTTCTGATGAGGGCTGACCACTGCATTCATGATAAGAAACAACGAACAGAACAATTGTTTTTATTTCGCGTGAACTCCATTTCGTGAAGTATAAATGATGATATAAAAAGTGGTAAGAGGCAGCAAAGAGCGATGGTGTTAAAGAAACAACGGTCCGGTATGAATAGTGTTTTTTCTTTACAATGAGGCCAGCATTGCCATCTAGGACATCCTAATTGATCTAACACGCTGCTACTCGTTGCATGTGTTCGTAGCCAGCACCAAGCATGAAAGAGAAGGTGGGGTTGGTTCCCAGGTCTTGCAACTCCGGCATCTCCAGCAGTTCGTCCAGAGAAGGCAAGAACTCGGCCAAGTTAGAACCTTTGATCCAGCGGCAACGAGAAAAGCATCACAATGTGGACGCATAAAAGAAGTGCCGTTAGTTGCAGCGTTGTAATATATACACACACAAACAAACCATACTCATCATTTTAAGTAAAATCAAACACTGGTTGAATGAACTCAAAACAAGCTATACTTATTTAGGCATAATTTAAAGCTGTCAGTATAACAGCCGATCACAACCCAAGAGAAAATTGACTGCATATCTGCAGGCTTCACTGCAAATGTCATCGAAAGACAATAGTCTTCTGCCGGTCTACCATTTGTGCATAGCATCGCATTTTCAGCGCAGCCTAAGAAACACTAGGGTCTTGAGAATTATGTATCTATGTATTTTCTAGTAAAGGAACACACCACCTAATACTTATGTAATGATGCTGCGCCTCAGATGTGCATGTTTGCTTTTCGATCGATAATGTTCACAAGTATGAATGCAGCCACCAGTTCGAGATAGCTGGGCATTCAGCAAGTGCTTGAACTTTGGCCGGCAGGCTGAATAATGCAACAGACAGACAAACCAAAATTTCTGCATTCAAGTATGCCAAGAAAGACTATCGTCTATAAAAGTGTTATCACTGCCCACAGCCAATACTGCACTTCGTACAGAGAATTTGCACAGATGCCCTCGTCCAATAGCGCTTACTCATTTTCGTCTGCTTCTCCCGCGTTTCAGATTGTTGACTTTCCCATACAGACCCACGTTTGTGTTGCTTGTTATCGACAGCCTATACTTTCCCTAAAGTCGAAAGGCTGTGTTGTTCAGCAGCCCACGTCGTTATAGAACGCAGATGGCAAGCTATAGAACGCAGATCGACAGAAAATTTCAACGTCTTGGTAAATTTTGTTAGAGAGATTCTAACATCGCTACTTAGCCAAACATGATGTTTCGGGTCATAACGACAAACCTTTGACACCTAAAACGCGTAGTACGGTCCAACCCACTAATAATGATCCCAGATATAATGACATGCTGGTTATAACCACCATATTTTGGCGCACTTACGACTTTACAAAGCCACCCTTTGAGACTATACGGCGAACATTTTTCAAAGCGTTCTACATTTACAATGAACGCTTTCAACACGGTTGTGGTAAAAAATATGGCACATATGAAGCAAAAAACATGTCAAAACAGGCATTCTAAAGCATGTACTAGACGTGCGCTTAGGTGTGCCCCGCTGCAGTTTTCTTGCGACGAAGATATCGTAGACCGCGGCGAGGACCGCACGCAGTTTTCGGATATTGCGAGTGAGGTCGTTCACTTTCCAGACGTTTCTTCACTAACAGAATGAAAGCGAGGAAAAAAAAAAGAACGAGAAGAAATAGTAGGCAGCACAGGAACCAAAGAGTTGCGGTCAGCTTTCGCACGGCAAACTTTTCTCACGCCGTTCTTGGCATCTACGACAGCCGACGATCGACCAACAATGCCTTCGAACGCAAAAAGACAAATGCAAAAAGCGATAGCTTTCATGACATAAAAGTTCACGGCGATGCTCAACTCGCCGATACCGTAATGTGCCGCAAACGATCTTGCACCTTTCTTTAACAGCAAAGATCGGTCGCTTGGCGGTAATTACTTCTGCACGGTTGTGGCGGTGCCTTAAAGGGGCCCTCCAACACTTTTCACGACTTCATAGTTTTACATGTTTTTCTAGCTGGTTGCGTACACTGACGAAGGAGTGATTGGTTGATCTCCTCGATATCACCCCTTGGTTGCCCATATGGTCAAAGATGTGTAATAACATAATCAATCTATTTTGCCGGCAGCTCATGGAAACTCGGAGATGCCGGTTAAAATGACAAGTAGCTGTGCAAACGTCATGAATAAAATGCACCAATGGTACTGCGCATGTGAAGTGTACACGTTTGTTGCTTTTCGTGAAGCTGAAGCTGTGCATCCGACCGCATTAGATAGCAGATGCACTTGGATGCAGCTCCTGTGCATGCTTGCATTTTTACAGGGTGTCTCACGTAGCTTAAGCTTTCTCTAAGAGAATTTTAGACGTGCTTTTAAATTCTCATGTCATAGGAAAATGCTTATGAATCCTTTGCAAAATTTTGGGTGAGCATCTGTGTCTGGCATACTTTTCATCAGATTTTTTTCTTCCCCCACTGAAGACAGAAAAGCATGACCAGAGCTTTCTTACCCTTGGAAAAATATAGCTCGGCTATTCTGAAGAAAAGTAGATCTGGCATGATGCTCACAGGATCGTCGGTGTTCAAGTCTTCCCACCTGAAACACAAGATGCACTAAGTTTCGGCGCTAAACGAGGGCTCCGGATACTACATTTGACTTTCAGCACAAAAAGATCTCTATTATCAAAAGCCCTCACTGGTACTTTTTTTTTTTGCAGGACACTGCTCATTATGTGAATTTTAGAATGCGAGCTAAAAAAACAGCGAAAAATGTGAACACGTACGCAAGAAAAAGCTGACAAGAGGTGGCCAGATGCTATGCAGTCCTCTGTGACAGTGCTTTACAAAGTTCAAATAATCCTGAATAATAATAATAATATCTGGGGTTTTATGCACCAAAACCACTTTGTGAACATTAGGCATGCCAAAGTGGTGTACTCCAGAAATTTCGACCATCTGAGGTTCTTTAACACGCACTTACATTGCACTGTGCACAGGGCTTTAGCATCTCACCTCCACAGAAATGTGACTGCCAAGGTAGGGATCGAACTCGCAACCGCCAGGTCATCAGCCGAGTAACTGTAACCGCCACAACACCGCGCCCGAATTGCAAGCCATTCCGAAGCACGATTTGTCAACTCGAGCAGAGCTTAGAAGTAAGCCACTAAAAGGCTTTTGAAACAGCGCAATGAAGACGCGGACGAAGGGATAAAGGAGGACACATTACAGTGTTGTGGCACGTCCTTTCCCGTTCGTCCGCGTCATAGTTGCACTCTTTCAGAAATGTTCAGGTACTGTCAGCAACTAGCCCAGCTTTGAGTTCAAGACGCTTGCATTGTCCACTAGAATTTCGCTGATGCATGAACTGAGCTGTTCAAGTCTACTAGTTGATCAACGGCACTTGTGCATCTTGCGAGGCATCCAACACAAGCTAAATTCTCAGCAGCAGGTGTTGGGCAGTTTCACTGTCCAAACCCCGCATGCGAAGCAGCCACAATGTTTTTCAACGTTGAACGCAAAACTACCACTTTGCGACACAGGTACCTCGTTTGGAAGCACAACTTACTTTTGACACTTCTGCGCACTATTGCCGAGAAAGAGACTGCAAGCACCCAGCAAATGGCAAATTAGACATTGTTGCTTCTTTACGTTTTTTATCGTATCACTTTTAGTTGAAGTATTTTAATACACACGATAGCCTTGGTGAAGGCAGTACCATGTTTCGAGGTGTTGGACGTGGGGCATTTCGACAGGAGTTTCAATGTATTCTTCACTGCTTTAGGGATGCTTGCTGCCAGCAGGTAACTAAACAAGTAGTTTGAGTGGGTCGTTGAATTGGGTTAATGAAAAAATATAGCACGACTAGCTATCCGATAACTGGGGTAATAATTTAGTTGTAATTACAATGATTTGACAAAAAGACAACACGGATGCAAGCGGAAAGTTAAATACAAATACAGTAGATTCTCAGTAAACGGAACCTGAAGAGACCGGGAAAATATTCCATTTAACAGTTCTGTTTATTGAGAGGTGAACATGGGTGCAGAATGCAAGCTCGAAACCAAGCTTTGCAGAGGCAATAGTTCCATTTAACAGATTTCCGTTTACTGAGAGTCTACTGTACCGACCTTCGTGGTTTCTTGACTTCTCTTTTACGTCCATGTTTGCACGCCATCTCTTTTAATTATGATGCTCTCTGTTGCTCTGCGATTAATCCTCGTAATATACACTATAATTTATTCCACCATTTTTACCTGCTTTGAGTTTAGTCTCCAGAGTCTTGGCGTCAATTTATGAGAATTCTGCCTACCTATAGACAGTTGATTATAACACAGTCGCAAAGGGCTGGTACTGCCAACAGTAGTGCCGATGCACATGGTACAAAGCGCCCGCTTACTGGTTCCTAAGGATGGCGGCACACCAGATGCGCATGCGCAATGTCTGGGCCCTCGTCTGGTCCGCGATGAAGCTGAGCAGCTCGAGTGCCTTGGCGAAGTCGTACTCGTCAGCATTCGTGTTGTCCTGGCTGATGTACATCTGGGTGAGAGAAAAGAGGCACGTCTGACTCTGCCGATGACAGATATCATGAACACGATTTGCGAAACGCCTCGACCTAAAACCAGGGATAGAATGCTGTCACGTGGTTGCGATGGTGAGAAAGGCTGCAGCAACACTGGGAAATAGAGAACGTTTTATTTGGGCGGACCTGTGCCCAGGAAATAAAAAGTCAAACCACAAGCATGCCGCACACTGAGAGCCGCTATCATGCCGCACACTGATAGCGGTGAAAACAGTAGGCGGCCATTCAAAAATCTCCCTATAGGTGGAACACGTCACCTTCTACACATCAGTCATCAAACGCTACAACATAATCGCTGGTGCTCGCCTGCGGTCTTGAACAAACTTGACCACTTGTGTTGTGCGCGGATAATCTCAAACAATCGCGAGGTTTCCCAAACATTGCGCTGCAATCTGCGCAGAGTGTTGCTTATGGTTTTTATGGGTGAAACCCAAACACATCAATACAAGGTGATAAATGCACATGGCAATATTACTTTACAGTGGCACAGCAGATAATAGTCAATGCTGTATGTTCACAAAAAAGCTGTTCCAACACAAAAGCTATTCCAACAACAGTGCAACAAAACTGATACGATCGGACCCATCTATATTGAACCCACTACGTATATAACAAGTTATTGCGCATGTCAAACAGTAGTTAAATTCCTCTGAATATATTTTCGACACGTGAAATAGTTTGCATTTTGAATTGACCACATGTCGATCTCTCCTATGCTTTCCCCTTTAGGTTCGATTGACAACGACACTAGTGCCGATCGATAATATCCAAAAACCCACCTCTATCAGCTCCTCGGGTCCGAGCGCTTGCATGTTCCTCGGGTCTAAGCAGTACGCCTGCAAGTGACATAAATGCGATGAAAGTAAAAGCTAGATTAACACAAAGAAATTCAAAGGCATGTATCGTAACGTCTATGATGGTTAGTCGTTGACAGCTTATAATTTGCACCGTAATTTGCTCATGCACATCAGTCGGCTTCCTTTTACAAACGAAGTGAAAAGAACACACTCAAGAAGCTTCCAAGCAACTTGAATGACCTAGGTTAATCTGTTCAGGAGATCTAACAGACAATCATGCCAAAGAAAGTATAGGGGATGTCATTAGAAGTAATTGTAATGTAAATGTCAAGAAAAAAAGTGGATGAAAAGATAACTTGCCGTGGGCAAGAACCGAACTTTCTAGGTCATTATAAATATTCTTCCCAGTTTTTTTTTTTTTTTTGAACAGGAGTATACTACATTCATAACTGCTAATATGAACATGGTGACACCAGTGACTGTACAGCTCACCTCCTTCACGGCCGCCGGAAGTGATTCCTGGTACATGATCAGTTCATGCTCTTTGTTGATGCCTGCAGCAAGAAAAAGATTTAGGTGTTCTTTGAGGGGGTGCTAAACAACACAGTCACATTGTTACAATAGCAAATAAAGAATGTGGCAACCAAAGCACAAAAAATAAGCTTTGCAGAATGAACTCATCCCCAGCAAAACAAGCAGCACCCACAGAACCACGACGATGGCAAGCCCAGTCATTGAAGTCTGGTCTGCCGGTCGGATGGATCATGTTAGATCAGACACCGTAAATTATAGCATGGTCGCTAGTGTCCACATACATGGAGACGCACTCCATGATCTCTGTTGTACAGGCTATGCAAACGAAACAACGAAAAACGTTCGCAAGTCGCATTGGAACTGTACCATGGCTGCGCTCCGATGCAGTCTTGGTGCAGTCCTGATGTGAGCCCGGCTCATTTTTCCCTTTTCCCTGCTCCCAAATCTGATGCAAAGCCTAAAAGGTCACCATTTTGATGCTGTTCCCACTATCCAACAGGCTGTGTCTCTGAAGGAGCTCACTGCACCCGACTTTCAGCTAGCCTTTGCAGTGTGGTAATACACTGTAATCGGTGTACTATTTAGAAGAGGAAACTATATAGAAGAAATTTATCAATATGCACTGATTGGGTCAGTAAGTTCTTCTTACCTGACCCAGTCTTATTACATTATGGACAGAATGAATATTTACATGTTACTCATTACGATGCCTCGTGCTACCAAGATAACATGGCAGTAGCTCTGTTGCACCATAAACTGTGACAGCTTGGAGCTGTGAAAGAACAATGCTACTCGCTTTCCACAGAAAGAATATTCTAAATATAGAAAACGGGCACCGAAACCAGGATTCAGATGTGGAAAATGCTGCAGCTATATCCATATATACTTGCTCGTAGCTAGCTTTCCTGCACAGCACTTGGCAAAGAAGATCCATGCGTACGTGCACAAATTTTCACTCACTTTTAATGAGGTCGGCGCGGGACTCGGGTGGGCCGCCACTGGCTAGGGCAGCTAGCTTGCTGAGGCTTAACAGTGCCTAAAGAAGACAAAAAATATAATAAAATGAAAGGAAAGCACACTATAAACCATCAAGCAGTCCACAACCAGTGAGCATCGAAAGATCCACAGGATGAGAAAAACACTGTTACCTGCTCAGTGATGCAAAGAAAAGCCACACAAGTTTATTAAGAAAAAAACGGGGGAGGGGGGGGGGGAAGCTGTTGCCTTATTGGGAAAACGGGGTTAAGCAAAGCCTGGCATGTGCATACCTGACGCACTACTTTTCTTTCTTTCCATTGCATTGTGCGACGCTCCCTCCAAATTGTTTCCGTCCCGTATGCCAAGAGCTGGATTCTTCATCCATCTGCTTAGCATCATGTAGGTTGCTACAGGCAGTAATGACGGCCATGCATTCATATCCAGACAACGTCCAAATCTACGATGTCACAGCAAGTTGGAGCTGGAATTTCAAGCTGGTGTTACCGCCCGTGTTTTTTTTTTCTTTGCATTTTTTCGCTTGCCGAGTGCCTTCTCAGAGCACGAGTGACACGTTCGGTATTGCCAAAACTTGATTTACCGAGGTGAGAAAATGCTTTTCCTCTTTGTGTCGATTTAATAAACACATAAAGCTAAGAATTATGTGGCAATCATTGCACTTCAACACCATTCAAATGTATTTGCCATGACTGGGAATTTAACTCACGTTCTTTAGCGGTTGCGCTACCTACCAGGGTAGGCTCTTTCATCATCATCTTTTGGGCCATGTATGTCCTCATGCGAACCATTGACTCTTTAGCGTCCCTTTAATGAGCATATGAACCCAAGTACATGAAAATCATTGCACCTCAACACCATTCAATCATACTATATGGCAATTATTGTACTTTAACACTGTTTAAATGTATTTGTGATGGCTCAGAATTGAAGTCCCGTCCTAAACGGTTGAACCACGAGTATAGACTATATGCTCACTTTCTTATGAGTTATGTATTTGTCCTCATGCAGGCATCTGTCTCCTTAGTGTATCTTGAATGGGTATTGAAATCTAAGTATTATGTGTAAATTACACTCAAACCTCGATATAGCGAACCCAGATATAACGAAATACTGGCTATACCAAAGTAAGCAAAGAATAGTCTTGCAATAGATATAGTGTTAGGAATATATCTTTATAATTAAATGTCTGATATAACAAACTTATTTTCCTGTAACATGCACCTTTGTCATGATGAGGTTTGAGTGTATTGCACAACGCCGTTCAAATGTATTTGTCGTGACTGAGAACTGAACACCCCGTCCATAGCCATTACCATAATTACTCGAATCTAACGCACACCTTTTTTCCGGTTAAGCGAGTTCATAAATCGCATGCGTGTTAGAATCGAATACGAAAAAAAATAAATACGGTCATTCTATTGCCGTTGGCATTTCCAAAATGGCCGCCTCCTACGTGTGTCGGCATGTCGTGTCGGCCATTTCTGCCTATGTGTTTCCCATGCGCGGCACTTCGTACGTGTGCTGAGGAGTTCGTCATCTAGTAGTGCATTAGCATCGACGGCGTGGAAGGGCCGACTCCAAAAACTCGAGTGCACCACAATGCCGCTTTTAAAAGAAAAGTCATCGCGTGTGCAAGAACGGACGGAAATCGTGCCGCATCACGGTCGTTCGGAGTTCCCGAAATGTGCGTGTGGAACTGGCGGAAACAAAAGCAGAAGATTGTCGACAACAAAGCTTCAAGCAAAGGCTTCAGTGGACGACAGCAGGGTCGGTTTCCGCAAATTGAAGAGCTGCTCGGCGAGTATGTGCTTGAGCAGCGAGGGGCACAGCAGCCCGTGACGACAGAACTGCTCCAAGTGCGGGCTATGCAGTTAGCCTTAGAAAAAGAGCTAATGCGGAACCAGTTTAAAGCGAGCAGGTGCTGGCTAACTAACTTTATGAAGAGGAAAGGCTTTTCCCTCCGAAGGCGAACAGGCATATGCGAAAAGTTTCCGGAGGAGTGCGATGTAAAGCTTCACAGTTTTCAGAGGTTCATCCTAAACTTGCGGCACAACAACGGCTACCTGCTTGGGCAAATCGGGAATGCCGATCAGACGCCTCTTTACTTCGACATGCCTGGCACCACAACCATCGAGAAGAAGGGGGCGAAGCAAGTTCGCGTGCTGACATCGAGCCACGAGAAAACTAGAGTGACGGCAATGGTCTGCTGCACGTCAGATGGGCACAAGCTTCCCTGTACCTCATATTAAAATGGAAGATGCTCCCGAAAAGAGTCGTTTTCCCGAGTGGTGTGATCGTGCGGGCCAACGAGGAAAATTGGTGCGCGCTGCAATCGATGTCTTACTTTTTTTTCGTCGTGGAAACCGGGTGCGCGTTACAATCGAGGGCGCGGTAGAATCGAGTAAATACGGTACGCCACCGCAGTGCGTCCTCTGCTCACCTTCTTCCGGGCCAAGTATTTGTCCTCCCGCAAGCCCAGACTGTGCAGCGTGTTTGCCGCCTGGCCCCTCTTGCCGAGCTGAATGGCATGCAGCCAGCTGAGCGAGTCGTGCCCCTCCAGGAAACGCTCGAGGTTGCGGTACTGGGACGCCGGCTGACGCAGCAGCTCTCCACGTCGTCCTGTATAGGTCACCTAGTCCCGTTAAACCGTCCCGATTATACGGGGTTTCTAAGCTGCATCTAAATTTTCGCACGAACTGAATCCTCAACATTGTACTAGGCAACGGAGTAACATGAATACTGAGACAATGAGGCAGTTGGTAACAAACATGTAAAAAAAGTCCTAAAATTTCTATAGTGTCCTACTTGTAAATATAGGCAGCTGCCATTAGTAAAAACAGTACTTTTTTTTGGTAGTAGTTTAAAAATAATTCAAATTGTTAAAATTGGTGAAAAAATTTAAGTTTTATCCCTACAGGCACATTAGGTTGTTGAAAAAGTTTAAATTTTATCCCTACACGCATTCCTAAATTAGATATAGGCATAAAACAATAGGCATAAATAATAGGCATAAAACGCAACAGCTTACAAAGCATACCGAGCGATATAGTCTTAGCAATCAGACTTGCCCTTCCACTTATTCAAGAGCCCTGTGCATGTAAACAATACTCGTGCTGTTTCTCCTTGATGCTCAGTTTGTGTTATTAATGCTAAAATTACAAATATACTAGAATGTTAACGTTTTACATGAGGTGGTAATCAAACAATGCAGCGGCAAGTGATGTTACTTGGTCAGCATGGCTGCTCAGCTAGAAATGGCATAATATGCAAAGTCGCATCAAAAGTAAACCCCAATAATTTAATAAGCATGTGTTACGAGTCTAGCAGACCATGCAAAAGACTCGAGTAAACAAGTTTACATATGGCGTATCCAACTTCCTTGAGCATGTGTAACATGAACTTTGTTTTGAGCAGTGCTGTCCCAGGCATCAAATACCCAGGCTCAAACTGCCGGATAGGAATTCCGGCCACCAAGTACTTTTTCAACGCTCGATTTAGAAAAGAGAGAGATGTGGGGAAAGGAGAGCAAGAAAGAGTGAGAGGGTCACTTATTCCACATGCATACGGTGTTGCAAGGAACGAAGACGACCACGTGCCACTAACCTGAATCAAGTTGCCACTTGAACACAAACTCTGGAAATCCCTACAAAAAAATGAAGGCAGAAATAAGACACAAATAACAACCGACCAATAGCTGACCATCGAAACAAAATCATCAACTATGCAACTCATTCAGTGCGTCACGTGAACCAAGAAAAGTAAGCTTTCGTTTAGCACAGTTTATAAAAGCATTGCATACAAAATGCCCACATTAATACGAAGAGTACAGTTGATTCCCTTCATAAGAAGCACTGATGCGACAGACAGTTGGATATAAGAAACACCTCTATGCATACATTGAAAGGGGGGTTGACAAGAGAATACATGCGTGGTACCTTGCTTATAGAGACACAAATTACTCCTCAGCGCATGTCTCGTACTATAAGGGAGTTCAACTGTATATGCATAGATGGTAGACACTCATTAAATGGAACCGGAAGGAACAGGAAAAATATGTTCCATTTAACAGAAGTTCTGTTTACTGAGAGATGAACAGGAGTGCAGAATACAAGTACGAAACCGATCGTTAATAGGCAGTTGTTTCATTTAAAAATGTTAGTTTACTGAGAGTCTATATATATATATATATATATATATATATATATATATATATATATATATATATATATATATATATATATATATATATATATACACACACAGTTAACCTGCTTATAAAGAGCCTTCACATAACGAATTCCTCGATGTAACAAGTTTTTCTATTCCCCCGCCGTTACTTCATAGAAGCACATGTATTTGCGGCCTCTATGTAACGAAGTAACAATGGGAGACAACCTTGATAAAATGAATTTTCTCCACGAACAAGCTAGAAATTTTACTTCGCATTTTGGCACGAACATGCATCTTCTGCGACAGCGCCGCCGCCGCCGATGTGGCGGGCACAGTGCACCAGGCGAGAGCGATCGCTGGTTATTGGGCGCAGGTGGGCGAGAGTGAGGCGGGCCTGCACTCCATGAGCGGGCGTGCGCAAGTGTGTGCCCCCCCACGCCCCCTCTAAATTAAAATAAGGAGACTACTTTTGCGTGTTGACAGTGCCATGCTTTTAATTAGCGCTATATATGCGGGGCCGCGCTGCACATGAAGAGCGCTTTACCGAATAGTTTTCCACGGTGTCCTTGTCGTTCGCTCTTTGTTTTTCGACGCTGTGCGCGCGTGAATTGTTTCACTGCACGCGCATGGTGCGGCTCCCGACGACGTTCAGCTTTGCTTTTTTTTAATGACGACAGTCTTTTTTGGAGACCTTCGACGAAAAAATTTTGGTCTGTCAGTCTGTACATTTGTCTGTTTGTCCACATTTGACGGTTCTGGGTATTTTAAACAACACCACCTGATACTCCGAATGGCCAACCCCATCCGCAGCGCTCACCAATGTTGCTCAAGATTCAGCGTTCATACTTGGCAATTGTCAATTAAAAAGCAATTATTACGCATATCTGAGGCACCATAACAACACGTATATATTCTGTATGTGCGTCTTTTACTAGAAAAGGCATACATAAGTAATTCTAAGGACCGTAGCATTTATCCCGCTGCGCTGACCATGCAACGCTTGCACGAAAAGGCGAGTGTTTTCAACGCTTTGCTAAGACGACACAGTGGTGGCACCTACCCGTCGCCTTGCGTTCTACACCTTATCACCTCTGAGACGGGCGTGCACGCCCGTCTCAGACCTACACGCTTCGTTTTCCAAGAAAACTTCCAGATAGCGCTCATGTCTCACATATGACGTGACTTGATGCGCTCGTTCGCGTCCGCTGCACGCTCGAGCCACTCTAACACAGCGCCTCCAGAACACCATACACCGATTTTTTTACGCAGAACATCAAATAAATGTTTTGTTCACTCTCTGCACACGCAAGACTATCGTTTTTCGATGACATTTGCAGATTAACATGCTATGGGGCCAATTTTATTTATTATTGCCATAGCAATTATATAGACAGTCACGGCTGGTTTTTTGCCCTCGCTGCCACCATTCACCGTATACGTATACAATTTATATAAATGAAAACTCAAGAAAGAAAAAAAAAAGCCCCCCATGCACGGCGCCCAGTACGTCGCGATGCGCCGACGCGCGTTTATCTCCCACGCGTATTTTGCCCTGCGGATGGGAGAGGGGAGTTAGATGCTTGTACGTGTGCGCTTATCCTTTGGTGAAGAGAATCGCGCGCCTTTGACTTTGACCGGAACGATTGCGTTTAGTTGCCGGGTGCACAAAGATCATTTCGCTAGCAGGACAGGCGCCGTTTGCGAAAAGAGTGCGCTTTTCAAGCACAGCAAAGTAACAACTGGGGCACATTGTTGGTTCGCACTCATATCTGTACCTGTGATTACATTTCGTGCCTTGTTTTTGTTTAAACAGCACGTTAAGTGTTGAGCGGTAAACGTTGTTAGTTCGCTCTCGTCCTGTGTATGCTGTTTTCGTGCGTGATTTGTGCGGGAGCAGCACGCTGCCCGTTTCGATCTGCTTGCTGTTCTCAGCGTTAATTGCAAGTTGTTGCTATTGCATTGTTTTGCCCTTGCGGCAAAACTGTGACTTTCCTTAAGTTCGTACAACCATGTCGTCACCACCGAGGGGATGTCAGATTAGGCGCTGATGGAAACTCTCCGAGATCTCTGACAACGGATATTCGAAGGTTGACTCATGACGCGCTTCCGTATTGCGCCGCGAGTTCGCAAGCTGGTAGCTTTCGCGATAAGCCGATTAGTTCCGGCAACAACACGACGGTGCATTGAATGGGATGCAATGAACGTGATACCAAAATATTGTAATGTTATAAGAAGTAAGACTGGGAGTCTTACTTTTGAATTCGATATCGCGGAACTCCTACAAAACGATGGTGTGAGCAAATGCGGCCTCTCCAGGGGGAAGTGGTCTTTCCACACAGTCCCTTTGCGTTGAAACCGCACTGATACTCGCCGAGATAGCAAACGCGCCAGCGATTGCGACCACCCTTAAAATCCAAGTTCATTATTACTACTCGAGCGATTCCCCTCCCCTCTCCACGCTTGAACGAGCTTCATGCTCGTTCAAGACGGGTGGTTTATATTCTGTTTGAACATTCGACGGCAGTTCTAATGCGCGGGAGATGTTATCTTATGCACTTTCCAGGCGATGGGGATGGGCTGACTCATTTGATCTTTGCTTCAGCAGCGCTCGCGCGCTTTTACTCGTTCGTGAAAGTTACGATGCGTGGGGGCATGTTATCAATTTGGACTTAATACGGAGAAAATGGCGGGGACGGCAAAAACCTAATGAGAGCGTCCATATAATTTTATCGCAATAATAACGCAGTTTTTTTACTGTAAAATTAGTTTTCTGGGTTAGCTCTGCCTTCAATCCCAGTTTTGTTTAATTAGCGCGTTTATTTTCCGAATTTTTGTACCGAACCTGCATATAACAAATCCTCTTTATAACAAGTTTTTTCGAAAATTTATCAATATCCTTATATCCAGGTTGAACTGTATAATATATATATATATAATATATATATCTGGTCATGTGGTTGTGACAGTGAAGAAGGCAGCAGTCAGGCTGTTAAAGACGAAACTCTTCATTGGGTGGACTTGCGCCCTGGAAATGGAAAATCCAAGTGCAATTTGTCCCGTCGATTTGGTGAGCTATACGATCTACACAAATAAGGCAATATGCACGTGTGGCAATATAAGCATAAGAAGGCAAGACGACCCTCCACACCTGGTCAGCAAACTGGATCATGTAGTTCTGCAGTTTTTCCTTGTTCTTGGTGGTCTCGCAGATTTCGACCAGTGATGCGAAATCGTAGTACTTCTCGGCCAGGGCTGCCGCTCTCTCGTACTGGTTGGCCTTGACTGCAACAGAGGTTGACAGACCATATTTTGTTCGTACCACCAATGCTAAATGGCATATACTATAAACAGCTCATTTTTAGCATGCTAGAGGATGTATGTGTGGTGGCCGACCTGCTAAATGCATAATGCCACGGGCCAAGAAGTTGCAGGCTTGGGTCCCCATTCCCACTCGAACTGAAGATTTTTTTTTCATTATTTCTTTATCTGCATCTACATACCTTGAACTTTCGCTCATGGACAATGCTGATTTTTTGCAACAAACGACAACACCGCCATGGTTGGCACTGCAATGCTCATACAAAGATAATAGCGTGTATGAAATTCTGACGGGACACTGAGGAATATACAATATACTCACTGAGAGGTGCGATGAGGTTCTTCCTGTCCTGCTGGTACTGTAGCTCCAGCGCCTCGTAGGCACCCGGGTCATGGCTGAGCGAGTCCAACTGGACCTTGTAGCCGTTGAGCACGAGGTCTGCCAAGTCGCACAGCTGCTGGTACACCCTTCCGCGATCAAAGGCCTCATCGACAACGGGGACTGCACGTGCGACTGTCACTTGGTGCTGCAAGTGATGCGCGAAATTGAGAACGATGGGCATGATGTCACACTGTTGCTGTGGCACTAATTACATACAGTCAAACCTCAGTATAGTGAATACAGTTGAAACTCAGGGTAACAAAACATGATCTTACAAATTTCTCGAACCAAGAAATTTACATCCCCGGCAAATATCCACAGAGTTCAGAGTTGTCATTAACACGAATTAACAAATTAATTTGGCTACCCAACCCAATCTAATAAATGTTTTCCTGAAAAAGTTCAATAAAAAGCCAAGATTTTCTTCAATTTTAGACACAGACGGGTTTTTCTTCGCGCATGCCCTGATGTGCCATCGCATTGAAGTTTATTTTGATGATTACGCACTTTGCACCCATGCCCGAGACAACTTAACAGCAGGTAGCTTTCTCGTGCGCCGGATAGTGTTAGGTGCAGCCTTGGTTGCTTTGACTGCGTAATATTTTGTTAAAAAAATGGCAGGACAGAAAAGACGGAAGCTTGCTATGAAAAAATCCGTAAACAGGGGTGGTGAGCTCGAGTGCACACTCGTTTATGATTTTTTTTTATGTTTTTGTCCCAGATTGCATTGATTCTCTCCTTAAAACTTTTTCGCTCAGCCTCCACACACGTCTTTGCATATCAGCCATGTACTTAATTATTATAGATTACAAGCTACGTAGGATGCAGTAGATGCCTTCAAAATCCACATCACGGTCTTTGATGAAAAAAAATTTCAAGGTGGCGTCTCCACTTGCATTTTTTTTGCAATTTTTTCTCGCTTTTCGAGCATCGTCTTGCACTTGGAGTAGAATTTTTTGGATTGTGAAATTGTACTTTACCAACATGAAAAATATCTTCTTTTTAGTGTCCCTAGTTCTTTTTAGTGTTCCTTTTAGTTCCCTGCATAGACCCTTACCATAAAATATAGACGAGAGAACAGGAAAGGAGCTTCTCCACAATGTGTACCCGTACCGCATGATAGCATAACAGCCTTACGGTTGCTCAGCACGATTCAAGACAAACTTCGTGACGAGTTTTATTTCTTTACGGTGTCACAGCTCTAGAGGCTGGTGACAGATATAGTCTAGTTTAGTACGTATAGCTGACGCCCCGGTAGTAGAGAGTAGCATTGACCTCATAAGCAGCGTTACGAGAAAGCATTGAGAGCGCACAAACCTGCTTGCAGAGGACGTCTCGTAGTACCGACGTCCACGGCCGAAACTCCAGAGATATCTCCCGTGCTGCCTCGTATAGGAGCTGTTCCTTCTCCCTGAATACGCACACCTCTTGCAAGACTTTCTGAAACGAGCAGATCAGTATGACGAGAATAAGTTTTTTTTTTTTTCAGCAATAGAGCAATACATGACAGTTCTGATACCATATAACCTGCTCTCTATTGTAATGCTAAAAAAAAAAAGAAAGAAAGAGAGATCATTTCATTTTGGTGATTTGGTAGCACCACACAAACAGAGATTACGAAAATGACTCTGTTAGAGTTGCGTTACCAGATCATCGAATAGTAACTGCACCAACTCACCCAACGTCTATGCTTTCGAATGAAATGCAAAGTGGCATAAACTACGTGGGAAAAAAAAGCACACTGAAAAGACTACAAATATTCACACACACAAAACCAGCACTGCCGACAGGCCAAAGGTGAGGGCACCAAAATAACTTTGCCCTGCCTGCTCAGGCAATGAGCAGCATTGTCGTAATGAAGCAGAAATTCAAGAGGGAATTCCAGCAGAACCTATACCCTCGTGCTATTGCTAAGCATATCTCATTTCAGTGTCTGCAAAACATTATAACACGCAAACAACTTCAATCTCTGTCGCAAAACCGAGAAGCTATAAACAAGTAGACAATCTCACAACTTGCAGAATAATTATACACTCAAACCTTATTACAACGGAGATAAACCTTACACAAAAACAGTTTGCTATAGCCGAAAATTCGTTATAAAATTGTATTCCTAACATTATGCTAGACTATTCCTTATTTACTTCATTCTAGCTGATATTTCGTTATATCCACGTTCGTTGTGCCGATATATTGGAGGGAAACAGCACGAAAGACGAAAATCCCGGCAAAGATATACACATACAATGGCGCCGACTTACAACAAAAGTTTATTCATCCAACCACGCACTATATACCTGCGCAGTCCTTCTTTGCCTGGTCCTTTGTCTTTTGCGCCATTTTTCATCAATATGTCGTACCAACATGCCCAAGCAGCCACTTTAGCTGCGTTGTATCGAGGTTTGAGTGTACATGAAGAAAAGACTCCTCATTGTGTTATCAATAAACGAACACACGCAGGCGCATCGCACGAAAGAAAGACGCGAGCGTGCAGCAAACTGCGATGACGTCACTTACCACAATTATTGCATTCACTTCGGTAATCAGCGCAAGTTCATCGTTGGGAGATATTCCCTTGTTCAGCTTGGCCTCTTCCTCTTCGAATAGGGCAGGAAAAATTTTGTCAAGCTCAGAAACCTGCGAAAAGACGAAAAGGTTAAAAAAAAAAAAAAAAAAAAAACTGGTGCAGCCCCGTTTCGGAGCAGGAGTGTCGTAACAGTGTTTCTTATCATTGTCACTAGCACCTTTAGCAGCACATTACGGGTTGCAAACAAAAATTACTCTGTGAATGCGAGAAAAGGAAGAACATGAGAGATCATGCACGTGAGAAGTGCTACGGTAGACCCTTGCTAAACAGAACCTGAAGGGACCATGAAAATGTGTTCTGTTTAACAAGAGTTCCATTCACTGAGACTTGAACATGGGCGTAGAATACGAGTACGAAACCAATCTTATAAGAAGCACTCGCTCCATTTAAGCAGCAGTTTTTCGTCCACTGAGAGTATACTTTACCTTGAAGTGATATTAATAATATTAATAAAAAAAGAATGAAGCACATTATTGTTGCGGCCTAATGCATCTACATCTTCAAGCTTTTCATAGCATTTGTTTTTGCATTAATGCGACATTTCCCTGCCGTAATCATAAGCCAGCTAGTCCCTTAACATGTTGATATCAATAGACCCTACTTCTGCAAAAGGGATGTCGCGGCAGTTTTAAATATAAATTTACAAAACCGTAGTATGATTAGTTTTAAGTGTCATTCATCAACATCCGTGCTGACAATCTCGCAGTCCTTTGTCAGCCCATGAGTGGTAACGTTCAACTGCAAACAGCCTGGCCACTGTTGGAATGTCTGCCCAGCAACACGGAGCTACAGCAGTGGGACAAAGCTCTTCACCTGTTGATAGAAATGGTCGACTGCGGTCAGACGTGTAGACAGAGACAGCCTACGTGCACCGATTACACGCTTAATGCCAGCATCAATCATGCCACCGAACCTGCAAAAAAAATAAAGAATGAGGGTGAGTGAAGAAAGTGATACGATGACCATTTAATAGTTTCTGGGATGTTTCTGGACGAAAAGAATGGAATTATGCTACAATATGTGCCCCAATAGCAGAATCCTACAATTGTACTGTTACTTAAGGTCTAAATAATTCACAGGTGACACGAAAAGCAACAGGTTCTGAAGGTCTTGAACAAACACATAAAACTCATTGATCAAAGAATGTCCCCGAAACAGACATTTCGACAAGCCCTCTTGTTAAAATGCGCGGCTGGACAGTTTGCCGTACACATGCACAGTACGTACTTGTCCACTTTGTGCAACGATGAATTATGGCGCAAAAAGCACTTTGAAACTGTGGTAGCAGTAGGCGGAAAATTTACAATGGCCAACACCACACATCCAGCCATTTATTTTTCTCCTGGTTTGGCTGAGGTGTCCACCTAAAAGGATGGCTAGCTAGCGAATGAGAAGGCAATGCAAACGGAACACTTTTCATTCTTAAATGCAAAACTTAAGCATCATCAAACTTATTTTTATAAATTAATTTCCATGACCTGAACAAATTTGTGCTTCGGTCACACACTTGTGGTCGTGTTACCCATGTCAAAAAATATCCTTCAGCCACTACATTGTCATGATTGATCAGTTGAAGTGTGTCACAGCATGTTACTCACTGGGATTGCAGTGAACGCAGCTGCATGGCAGCGACCAGCTTTTCCGCCTGCTCCTGCAGCAGCAAGTTGGTGGCCATGGGCGATCCCCGCACAGTGACTGCATAAAGCTACGCAGGGAATGAAAAGTGAATCAGTACTAGTACAATGCCACTTGTCTTGGCATCTACATCTCAATATGTTCGAGCTACGACATTTACTCATAATTCACAGCTCAGCCTCTTTTACGTCCATGTACGGTCATGAGCAATATGAAAGGGAACACTGAAACTGCCAAACACCAACATGTTTATAACACTAAATTTTCAAGCTGTGGCATATCCGCTACAAATCGACACGTCACATTCATATCCGTGCATAAAGAGTAACTGATGATTAAACATGAAATTGATGTTCTCTTTCGTACGGCTCGCGATTGTACCTTACTGACTTTTTAAACATGAAACTATACAGTTCAACCCCTTTTGTTAGAGACACTAGTGTAACAGACAATAGTGTGTCTACATTAAAAAAAGGGTTTGATCGTAAAATGAGAAAATGGTAAAGACTTCTCACACAGGAGGCAAAAACTGTTTCCAGGTGCGTGTCTTTTATGAGTGGCTCAATTGTGTAAGATCAGGCCTTGGGTGAATCTCTGTTAATGAAATTATGATCTCG
Organism: Rhipicephalus annulatus; assembly: GCA_013436015.1. Taxonomy (NCBI): domain Eukaryota; kingdom Metazoa; phylum Arthropoda; class Arachnida; order Ixodida; family Ixodidae; genus Rhipicephalus; species Rhipicephalus annulatus. The sequence continues at coordinate 55,447 of WOVY01012552.1, read as the reverse complement.
GCTTTCACCTCGCATCACATCTTTCTCAGTTTTGTATAGCTTGAAACAAAAGACCTTGCTCTCAATGACCAACAGAGTCGGTAATGAACAAATGAATGAGCAGGCATAATGATTCAAAAACTAAAACAAACTGACAACTGTGCAAGAAGCCACAAAGGAAAACTAATACAATACACAACTTAATGAGGAACCTCAGTAATACTATTGACTAAAGTAAGGCTCTTCTTCCCTATGAATTAACATGCGGTGCATGTTTGGTGTAAGAGAATAAAGAAAAGGAAGGCTTCACAACAAATTACCACCCCATTTTCAATTAAAACCTAAGTTTAGTGTGGATGAAAGCCAAATGGTCTGAGCCCACATGCTAAAAATGCTTGAATGTCAATAAAGTGTAATTAATAGGAATGGGCAAGTAGTGCTTGAGGTAAATAGTGATTTGGTCTAATAAGTTCTAATCAAAAAGTTTGAGTAGTATATATTACACATGACAAAGAAAAAAGGGCACATTTCTCATAACCGAATATACTTGCACAATGTTTTATTGGGCTAGTGGGACTGTGACTTTTCTTGGTTTGAAGCAATGTGGAGGCAACATTGAACAGTAGTAGGACTTGCGGAGTAGTAGGGTGCAAGTTATTCGCCATAAATTATGTTGTTTTAAAATTTGTTCTACACAGGGCATATAAGCCTGTATAATCCCCCTTTAAACTAAAAGAAGAAATAAAAAGTAATTAAGGTGCAGATAGAATTGTAACCTTGAAATGTGAGTAACCTTGAAGGTAACTTTCAAGCACAGGTAACCTTGAAATGTGACTTAGTAGCAGTGCTGATTTCTCCTCAATAGTTTTGTTGCACAGCAGCACCACCCGCTACAGTGAAACTACAATTTCGAGGGGTGGGGGCACATTACAGTAAAATATACGTGCATTTGTTCGTTTCAAGTACCTTAAAAACTTTAAGTTAGTTTCAAAGCGAATTCATAGACTGTAACATTCGTTCGAATAATTGAAGTGCTGGAATATTCACCAATGTCTAGGAATTATATTCGTGGTACATATGTGTTTCCAGACAGTGTTTTAATGACTCCGACAAGACAGTCGGGATGTCGGGGTAGTGCAACTTGTTTGATACTCACCCGCTGCCAGAGGCCCACGCCCTTGAGAAAATTGAGGAGTAGCTGGTGGGCACGCAGCTTGTCTTCCAGCTGGTGGTGGATGAGGAGTGACATGGAGGACGACCCGAGTCCTCCTGGTGCGTGTTGGTGCGCCCACCGCGGATCCATAGCCGGCACATCATCGACAAGTCGGTAGCCCAAGCGCGAGACGCACGTGTCCAATGCAGAATCCGGCTCGCTAGACGGCTCCGTACGGCCAAGGAACGCTTCGTCGATGATCGCCTCACTCCTCAGCTACAATTACACACAATATTAGGTTCGTGCGAATATTCGAATGGTTCGAATATTCGAACGAATAGTTCAGTATTCCAATTCGCTTCGATTCGAATTTCAATTACTGGATATTTTCGAAGTATTCGCAATGAACGAATAGGTGTATATTAATCTTCATGTTACCACCTGTAAAGATAGTTTCACTGCAATGTAGGAGTGCTAAACTGTGAAAACACCCATCCGGGGAAAATCCGCTTTGCCGCGAAGCCTCCCATCAAATTTAAAGAGGCTCTGCAACACTAATCAAACATGGTCAGAAAACACTGCCGATCGGTAGTCGAGGCTACCGAGAATACGCAAGCAAATATTATAGCGCAGCACGCGGCCTGTAATTCACAATAAATTTTCGAAGCTAAAAGTTGCTTCCTTCCCTTGGCAAATGACACTACAAGCTCAAAAATCACTTGTCACAGCCATTGGCTGATTTGAGCATGACGTGCTCGTCGTTACCGGGGCCGCCGCAGGAGACCGCCGCTTGTCCATGAGTTCGTGTGCGATCACACTGAAAAGCCGCGAATTCCAAGAAAAAAAAAAGAGGTGCTCAAGGTCACGAGGTGTGTGTGATGTATTTTCTTTCGCCGTGACATTCCCCCCCACTAAACTTCCAGCTATTTCGTCCGGATGAGGAGAGAACGCAATTGTAGCGTGCAACAAATTTTTGGAACTCTGCTCGTACTGGACTAATTCTAGAAACTTTGCGAGGCAGCAAGCATGTTTACAGGCTCCATGGCTACTTGAAAAAGTGTTGCAGGGCCCCTTTAAAGGAACATGTTACCCTCAAATCAATTCTTGATTTTATTAAGCTTGTTATGACGACTTATATGATCCAAGTATAATAAATATTAAAACGTTAAGTATCTTACAGGTTCTAACTCGCATCCTACCGAAACTACTACTCAAGGTTGTTTCGACTTCTTTTGAACGAAAAAAAAAAAAGGCATTTGCATAGAGCCCCTATTTCACTTCAAAAGAAATATTGTGTAGGTTAGTTAGGTCATAAGAAATATTCTTTTTTTTTTCATATGTCATATATACCATTCGAATATGATTCGAATCAGAATCACTATTCGCTTCGAATTCGCTTTGGATTCGCTTCGAACCTAAAATTCACTATTCGCACAAGCCTACACAATATAATTTACTTATAGGTAAGCTGGCACAATTAAAAAAAAAATAATGAGTACATTTGCAATGAGAACTGTTCATAATTCACGAGTGTGCTTCCATGTGCTGCACTGCTCACCTGACTAATAGAGGCACCTGTCGTGCGTCATAGAGAGATGAGGTCCTCCTTACCAGTGATCTAGTTAGTCTATTCCGTGCCTTTATATCGAGAGCTGATATTACATTTTCCGTGTCATAGTGCAAGCAAAGCGCACTTGAACACACTGTTTGCAAAAGTGAGTAGCTGCAATTAGTTGGGTTAATGTATTGCAGTAAAGCTTGCTTTACAATTATGAAAAGGGTCTCTTGACAAGCTACATATGCTGACAAGATATTTACGCAAGTGCCGACTCCTTTAAATTCCCTATCGATAAACAGACACTGCTTGAATAAAATAACTGCCTCGAATGCGGTTGGTTTTGTATTTGGCTGTTAAACCCATGTTAAAGGGGTACTGACACAAAAGCTTTGGCTTTGCGTTTTTGTGCTGCAGTGTGTTGCTGGGGGTCTGTTAGTCATGACACGGACACATACTTTGCTGCAGCACGTGACAGATAATCAATTACAGGCCCCTTATTATCAACCAGTTTCAGTTTAGATTTGAGAGAGCTCCAAGAACTAGAAGCCATAGGGTGCAACTATCGCCATCTAACATGCGCAGCTCTCGACGACTTCAGCACACATAACCGCGACGCACTTCCGCACGGTCCACATCAAGAATTACCTTCGGATGGGAAACGAGACAGCAGTGTCGCCAAACACAAAACTTTCAAAGCGTGCGCCATGGCCACGCACTCGCAACCAGCCGCGGAGAAGTATTGACTGTGGGAACAGACGCGGAAAAAGAAAAATGGTGGCTATGACGTCATCATAACTTGTTTTCTTCACTGCAGTGTGATGAAGGGAAGGAATTAGGGGTCCCCAAACTGTCCCCTTCGAGGGTGTCAATGGCATGACAATGTCGAGAGCTCACGCAAACTTCAAAATTAATTTAAAATACCTTCCAAGCTCAATCCGTTGCTGATATTTTGCAGATAATTTACAAATGCTCACGGAAATTCGACCCCGCAGGCTATCTCAGCCATAAATTTTGGGTCAGTACCCCTTTAATCTTTGTTGGTAGACAAAATTCTAACTAAAATCAACACATTTTTGCTATCCTTTCAGGCTCCGTTTAAAAATTTTAATATAATTATAAAATACAAAAACAAACTTTATATAGAAGCAGTAACAGGGAAACTTGAATGCCACATTTATAGAAGTTTGTGCTGCATATGTCATGATGCAAAAAGAATGTAAAGCAAACACTAAGTCATGGATTGATTGATGTGTGGGGTTTAACGTTCCCCTGCCCGACACCCTTTTTGATTGGTATTCTGTTGCTTTCTTTATGAAGCACTATGGTAGCAGGTGATCCCCTGTAGATTTCTTTAATGTGCACCCAAATCTGAGCACACGGGCCTACAGCTTTTTCGCCTCCATCGAAGTAAGTAAGTAAGTACGTAAGTAAGTAACTTAATGGGGTGAGGACAAATTTGTACGTGGCAGATGTAAACACATCAGCACATGCATCCCATACTGTTACACAAAAATAGACAATGTTCTTAACGTTTATGTAACGCATACACAAGGCTGCTTGGATAAACCACAGAGCACAGTTTAAATGTCGACATTTCACAGTGCGATGTCCTCCAGTGATCCACTCACAGTGTGTCAAGACACACAAGTACAGTAAACTTCAACAATTCAAACGAACTTCCAGCTTTCGGTAGGCCCCCTATGTTCTTGGTGCATTTTAAAGCAGCGTAATTCAAACTACTCTACCGCACAAATTCGGTTAATTTGTACCTTTAGCGTGTCCGTGCCTGAAAACATCTGCTTCCATCGTCGCTTCTATCTGAATATTTGCACATTTATGTCACTAACAGGTGTAAATACAGCTGACTGCGTGTCTACGAAATGGTCAAAGCAGCCAAACTCTGCACACTAACAGTAGCGTGCTGATTGAAAAAGAAAAAAAAATGAAACTGAAATGATCCGACCATAATCTATCACATATTGAACACTGAAGTAACTTCTGTCGCCATACACTGGTGTCATGCGAAAAAGTGCAATATAATTTAGAAGGGGCTGCTAACTGTCATGAGACACAGCCCAGCTTGCCCCTTAATTACACACATGCGCTTACACTGTAGAATATTGAGTACCAGTACGACTGGTGAAATCTGAAGATTTAAATGACAAATACATAAAGTTGTCTATGACATCTGCTATGGTCCAAATAAGCAACAAACGTGACAACACGAGTCAGTATGTCTCATTAACATACTATTTATGACAACTTCTGATAATTCAAACAGAATTCTGGGGTTCCCTCAAATTTGAAATATTAAAAGCCTACAGTAGTAATATACCAGGGATGCACGATAATGCTTACCAGTTCACTCTTGCAAAATAGTACAAATGATGAACGGAGCTTGTTGAAGTTGCTTTCGTCAACACTTGTTTCCTAGAAATTATAAAACGAGTGTGAGCTATACAAGAGAGAAGCACCAGACCACAAGTTTCTTTTGTGAAAGTACCCAGAAACTTGAATTCAGTATATTCAGCATCATCTGGTGGGCATGTTACATTAAACAACAGTGAGAGAACACCATACACAATCATGTAGAGGCTCAGAAGGGGAAAAAATTGTCTCTTGATAGGCCACGATGCCCATGCAGGTAACCATAATCCTGCATCTTCATATTCAACATGAACATTACAGCTACAGAACAGTACTACAAGAATCTTCAATGCTTCAAGATTGACTTTCCAGAAAAAAGGTCTGAGCACGAGCTTGTCATTACATTACTGGTGCTCTTGTTCTGCGTGACCAGAGGTCACAAGACTGGAGTCTACTCGCCATGCATGTTAACCTGCACATTACATCAATGCTCGAACAGCCACACAGATGTACTTAAAGGGGCCCTGCAACACTCTTTGAGCATGGTCAGGAAACGCTGCCGATCGGTAGTTGAGGCTCCCAAGAACACGCAAGCCAAACATTATAGCGATGCAGGCAGATTGGGATTCACAGCTATTTCTGCGCCAACTCACCCAGTCAGCAGTAGTTGTCTCAAAGACAGCTAAACATCTCTCCCTCTCCTCTCTACAAGTCATATCATATTGTGAGGATTCCAATTTTGATATTGATTGATATGTGGGGTTTAACATCCCAAAACCACCATATGATTATGAGAGACGCCTTAGTAGAGGGCTCCGGAAATTTCGACCACCTGGCGTTTTTGAATGTGCACCCAAATCTGAGCACACGGGCCTACAACATTCCCGCCTCCATCGGAAATGCAGTCGCCGCAGCCAGGATTCGAACCCGCGACTTGCGGGTGAGCAGCCGAGTACCTTAGTCACTAGACCACCACGGCGGGGCTACTGCGAGGATTCTATCGACATTGATGGGAAGGGTATGCGGCGCCCCCATGACGAGGTGGCAACAGTGTACATCGGACCTGTGTGTGAGAGGAGTGAGAACATCCATCGGTATTGATGGGAGGGTATGCGGCACCGCCTGGACGAGGTGGCAACAGCTGACATTGGAACTGTGCGTGTAGCGTGTGCGCGGACGGTGTTGTGCTGGGACGTATGAAGTAGCGAGAACTAGGGAGTGAGGCCTAATAAACATGACAATACTATACCCGAAATCACCGTTATTGGCTGATTTGAGCATTTTAAGCCGCATAGTTACAGTGGTCGCCACTAGACACCGCCATGTGCCCATGCACGATCACTCCAAATGTAAGTTTAGTATTTGAAGAAAATAAGAAAAAGAAAGCCCTCAAGGTCATGACGAGCTGGCGAAGGGCTGCATATTTTTGCCCTCTTGGCATCCTCCTCCCTGCGTAGCTCTCAGTGTGCTGGCTGGTACGAGGAGAGAGAAAGAGCTGCAAGCGTGTGAAAAATTTCTCCAACCCTGCTCATTTTTGACGGATTCTAAAAAAATTTTTTCAGCATGCAATTTGTGAAGCGACACATGCTAATAGTGAGACTACTTCATCATAACTAAAAAAGTGTTGCAGGCCCTCTTTAAAATGAAAATGCAGACTAGCGGTGCTCACCTCCACATTAGTTTCGGGAGATCCGTGGTCTTGAAGCAAGAGTTCCACCGCACGACTGTAAAATAAAATCAAATAATATATTACAAAACTATCTTCACTCAAAGGTAAATTGCTTGCCAACTGCCATTATGCAATGTCACATACTAGATAACGAAATAAGTGACAGGCATCAAAAACTACACTTAAACCTCGATTTAACCAACCCAGATATAACAAATTATCGGTTATAACGAATCAATTGAAGAATAGGTCTGTCAAAGATACAGTGCTGCAAATACATGTTTGTAACATATTTTCGAATATAATGAAGTATTTTCGAGGCAGGTATGACTTTATTATAATGAGGTTTGAGTGTACATTATCGAGTCCCAAAGTTGAACAGTTCTTTCTAAACTGCACTCCATCTACCATCTTACTGCTGTAGGTAAGCAATAAAGTCAGCCAACTTGTGCCCAACAGAACATCCAGTATTGAGACATGGTACATACTCTCGGATATCGCCGCTGTGCTCATCGCCGAACTCATCGCCGAACTCATCGCTGTACTCATCGCCGAACACACGCCGAACTCATCGGCCAAGTCCCAATGCAACCGAGATGAACATTTTTAAAAAGATCACAAACTACCCTTTGGGCTCGTTCAGGAAACCCAGGCTGTAGAAAGCAGACACTATTACGAACAACTCAACCAAACCTGGCAGTCGTGCGTAGCAAGCACCGCACAGAAAAAGAATACGAAGCTACCTTTTCCTCAAGTGCACTTTCATCATACAAAAGCCTGTCTTCACTCTCTTTGATGGGTGGGATGCCCGATGTTCGACGCGAAACAACAGACAGCATGCCACTGGCCAATAACTGACATCAATCAAAAGCGGCATTTGAATCACATGCACTTCTTTCCAGGTTGCCGCCACACTCACAACCACGAATCGCAGCGGTAGAGATCGATCGCGTTTCATTACATGTGCTTAAGGGCGTGAGGTATGCTCACATGACTTCTCTCCAGCATGTCGTCCCGAACTGTAAAGCATCCAGCGTGTTTGTATGAACAAGAGAAAGCAGAAAGCGCTTGAAGCGAGCAAGAAATCACTGCAACTCTGCTCGTTCTGTAGAGATTCGAAACGACAATCTAGCGTGACGCTTTGATACAGAGGCCCTTCGGTGACTACTAAAAAGACTGGTTTAAAATCTTCCCTATCCGTCCCCATAAGAGGATTGCGTACTGCCACGTGTGGTTTTTTTTTCTACTTGAAGGTACACGTGTGACTGCTGCCTTGCGCAAACTGGCCCAGAACGGCTGGCAACCATCTAGATACTCTTGGAAACTTCCGATGAAATTACGCGCACAACGTGAACATTAGAGTTAATTCTGGCACTTACGCGGTCGCTAGCGTTAACGCTAAAATCTTCAATCGCACATGCATAAATGCCGACGCGCTTCACAGATTATTTACGGCCGAAGCTCTGTTCACCGATCTCAGAGCACAGTGTGTATTGCTTGCTGCATTTTTCAGTTTTTGTTTCCCATTCAAAAGTCTGGCCAAATAAACAGTTCCATCTTGGACGCCCCGACTGCTGCCTTCGCCAACATCACGACTAAGTCACAATACACGCACCTTGCATCCTGTGCAGGCGCATGGACAGAACGAACGCAGACGATGCCATGGACATGTGAAAAGAACAATGGCGTTCCTTCGTAGGAGCCTGCGAACAGACGAAACAAACAACAGACGTCACTGTACCACAGCCTAAATTACATTGTGAATCCATTTGTCTGTCAAAGTATTTAACTCGAGCAATGGTTACAACATGCCCCGAGATGAAGGATTGTGTATGAGCAAGAAGAGGTGCACATTCAATCTTCAGGGCACAACTTGATGAAATGTCTTAAGAACAATAACAATCGATGGAGTTTCACATCCCAAAACCATAATACGATTATGACGGACGCTGCTGTGCAGGACTCTTGAAATTTTGATGATCTGAAGTTCTTTAACTAGCATTTAAATGTAAGTATACAAGCTTCTAGCATTTCTGCCCCCATTAAAATTACAGCTGCCGCAGCTGGGACGACCAGGAGGGCCGTTGAGGGTAGCAACACATAAGATGTCTCCTTTTTGCATGATTGTGCATGTTCTTGTTTGTTTGTGTGTGTGTGCATGTATAAAACGCACGTACACATGCGAAAAGTAAAATGTGGGAGCGGAGGGGCGAGTCGCACCCTCTAAAGTAATCCCCTCTCTATGCCACTGCTGCCCTTAGTCTGTTCTGTAGTAAATATCCAGATTTAAAGATAGCAAGCAGTATTTTCTTAAGCTGCCTCACCAGCTCCGAGAAGCTTGTCTTTCTTGAATTCTATTACATCAGGGTCATCCACATTGCTGCCAGCTGAAAAAAAAAGAACACATGCACTGCTGAGTGAATGCACAATGCCCTCATAACTTAGCACCTTTGCATAACCTTAATTATCAATCAATCAATCAATACCAATACCAAAAATACAAAAAATAGCCCGACAAGCAATGCGGCAAGTTGAGTGCAAAGAGTCATTTAAAGCACGTTGAAGGCATTCACCCATAGATAAACAGATAAGCTCAGGCCAACGGGCAACAAGCTTCAGGGGAGATGTGTGTCTTAAAGAGAGTTAAAGGGAGATGCGAGTCTTAAAGTGAACTGCTTGATAGGATTACAAAATACATAAAGCACTTTGCAGAAACATTTAGTAAAATAAATGGGAACTTTTAAATTAAGGGTACAGTCTTTGCACTATGCTATCATTTTGCCTAAGCACATAAAGTCTAAGCACACAAAATTTTATAAGAAATAACGCTCCATGTAGAAAGCCTCATACATCACTTGAATGTTAGGAAGGCACAATTGTGCAACCGGGACCATCTCAGCCAACAAGTGCATACTCACGGGTGACGCAGTATACCTTGGTGGTGCCATAAACAAAGCTGGTACGACGATTTACTGACGGAAGGACAAACTTGTAGTTGAGCAAAGATTCCTCGTTTCTCTCCTAGAAGAAAGATGGCGTGATGTCGCTCATCGGTGATGTCGCTTGCTTAACAAAAAACAACACTCAAAGGAGCTTTTAACTACACAAAAAGCCCCACACAACAAATAAAAGCAATAAAATCAGTTTATGGTCAGACTGTATGCCCTCCAAGCTGTACATTTAAGATCAAAGTTCAATTTTTTACAAATCTGCCTCAAACGGCCACTGTTGGTACATTTGTGTGACAACCTGAATTTCGGAAGTATTTTTTCCCATTATGTAGGCAGCGCATTATTAGCGTTTTTCCTGTTCAGACAGGAAATATTAATCAAGCTAAGACATGCAACACTGCGATGAGAACTATAGGGTGACATTAATACTTATCTATTTTTCGTTTTTTTTTTTTTTGCTGCACCGGATGAGGCTGAAAGAATCGTTTGCTTTAGTGACCTAATTATCGCGAGGGGGAAATAACTTGAGTTTTTTATCAGCTGAACAAGTTTAAGAATTAGATGCAATTAAAACAAAAGAAGAAGAAAAAGAAACGAACTAACCGTGTACTGCTCTGAGAAACGAAGCACCGTGAAATCCGTAAAGCACACTGGGATGTCATTGGGCGAGCCTATATTACGGACGTCCACAGTTCCTGGAAAGAAGAAGAAAAAATAATGCCCAAGAATTTCAGCATGCACAAGCACATGCTCAAGTATACGTAAGCAACAGATACAAAACGCGAATCCTCTGAAAAAAAAAAAAAAGTGTATCTATGAAAAAAAATAAGAAGTTATGTCTATGCAATGGCACTTTGGGCAAACTAGCTATCTTACAGCTGTCAGGACAGGACGATAAACACATTTGAGGACGTATAATCTAGGTTTATTGTCATGTTACCATTACACAAGTGTCTACTGTCCTTGAAACTTCAAGTAGCACAAGATGTTCATAGGTCGGCAGAAAAAAATGGAACTGACTTGGACTCATTCAAGAAACATATATTGCGCTTGTGACTCACTCGGATTCAAACTCACTACAATATGACTCACGTGGACTCGTGACTCGATCCGAGTCTGAGTTAGTTCGAGTGAGCCGACTCGAGAGTGAGTTCGCCGAGCTATGATGTGAAGTACCCCAACGCATACGAAAGCTTAAAAGTTTTTCTTCTTTCTTGAATGACGTAGTGGTCACTTATAAACACTGCATAGAGAAATTGGTGCAACTACGTGCTAAGGGCGTGAAGAGTGACGAAGTGGTGGAGCTAGTGGTGTTGCCCCCTTTTTTCCCTCACTTTGCTTTCCCGCCGCGCGCTATACTGCACTAATGCACTATACAAAACTGTCACATTTCGCTCTTTCACCTTCTTCTTTGCCACGTTGTCCTTTTGTTTATGTTTCTTTCTCTCTTACTATTTTTTCCTATCTTTTTTTTTCTTTTTGCTCTTTTTGTATTTCTAACTTTTTCTCCTTTTTCCATTTATTTATCTCTATTTCTATGTTTCTCTCAATCTATCTGTACTATTTCCCTCTCCTCCTATTTTTTTTGTCTCTCTATTAGTCTTTCTTTTTTTTATTTCTGTAGTTGTTCTCTCACTCATCAAAGTTACTGTATTCTTGCCGGACAAATCGGCACGTGTTTTGGGAGTGAAGTAGATGAAGAGGAGGACGAAGGAAGTGCATGCCGGTTCGTAGTGACGACGATAGTTTTCGAATTCAGTAGACATGTCACGCCCAGCTTAAACAGCTCTGCTGCTCTAGAAAAAGAAAAGAAAAAAAAAAAGGCTTTTGCAAGGCTATCACGTGAGATTCACGCGCTGGCACATACTGAGAGTCGAGGCTCACCGATGGCATAGTGGAGCTGTTGAGAAACCTGGGGGTTGAGGGCAGCCATCAATACAGCTACTCCATTCCTGCAAGATATAGAAGGACGGAAACGCCACAACCCGTGTACTTACAGAAAGAATGAAGGCCGGGAACATGACAACTCGCAAAGGTAATTAAAATGAGCGGGAGTACAGATAGTTGCTACGACGGCACATACGCTGACAACTGCATGTCAATGCACCAGGCCCTCAGGTGCCTCGGGAAGGTGTTCCCGTGTTCCTGCGATCAAAAACGAAGAAGAAGATGTCCAATTTAACACATGCACGAAATGTCACGACAGCATTGTATGAACGGAAAACCCATATAAGAAGTGAACACAAAATTACATGCAAAACAAACGTTTATGCTCCGATTGTCATCGAGTAAAGAGAAACTGCTTTACTGATCAGGGAGCTCCACATGACATATTTAGGATACCTTTGGTCAAGCACTTCTGGCTTACTGTCTGACATAGAGCACACTGTGCTCTATGTTGGACTTACCCACAGCGCTTCATGGAACTGTTCTTTCATAGAGCGATCCAGGTCGCACTCGCCACACAACTGAAAAGAAATGAGATAAGCATACCAATGAATGAGGAGGCATATAAACACGCAATTTGACAAACACTGCTCAATGAGAGGCTGAATGTAAGGCAGAAGCTCCTTAATATGTTTCCGTTTTACAAATATGCCAGTGCCAATGCTTGTGACAATGTTATCCAACGAATCAGCGTGGTGTTTCAGCTGATATGAATGGTACATATTGCCAGACAGCATCTCTTTTCCCGCACTTTTTTTAGCCAACGTATGAATGACATTCTACGGTACGTTTGTGGTTGGTTGTCGATCATGAAAGAGAAGCTGCATCGTACAGCGCAACAAGGTGCTAACGAAGAAACATGATCGGATCGTGTTCACTTATATATTGTCTAAATGCGTTGCCAATCATGTTGCAGTTATGCAATGCAACCTTACATTTCAGAAAACCAATCACTTGCACATAAAAAAAAAGCAAACGTATACATATACAGTAAAAGCTTGTTAATTTGAACTCGAAAGGGTCTAGAAAACTGTTAAAATTAGAGTGCAGGTGCTAAAATCAATGAACAACCCGCCACACTGCACGGGCAGTTATCGCACACTGGGCGCTACTACACATGTGTGGCAGATATTTCGTAAATTAAGTTTACGAAGCTTTAACAGTGTACAGAATTAATTGATCAGTCAGTGATGAACCAGGAACAAGCACTGACATGCATTCATGTCAAAATAGTATATGAAGTGAATATGCCAAAACAGGTTTATCTGTATGGCAGGGTTATTGCAATCACAATAATGAAATCATTTGCATTGACTTGCATTTATTTTTTCTTGACTCCATCAGCATCATTTGCAGCTTGTACAAGAGCTCCAGCACAGCTTCCAAGTTGATATTTGCTCAGAAATACTGCTATTTTGTTTTTTGGAACCTCTAGAAAATGTGGTTTGGTTTGCAACACAATGTGATCACACTGGACTGACTCCTGCGAGGAGCGGTGAAAATGAAGGGTGCTCAATTTAAATGAACCGTTGTGCATGCGGACTCTTCAAATTATCAGTAGTTTTCTCCCAAAGAAGTACGCAGGGCTGCGCCGGAACCAGGACGTCAGTTAGAATTAACTGTAAGTTTGAATTAACGAGCTCTTACTTTACTTGACTACACGACTACTCACTAGACATCGGCAAACATTCGAGCACTTCAAATATTCGAACAAATTGTACAGTATTCAAATTTGCTACGACACAAATTTAAATCCTCTGAAATTTTGAATTATTCGAAACGAACGAATGAGCGTATACATTTTACTGCAAGCAGCCTCCTTAAAAGGTGGTTTTGCTGCATCATGGCACTGCTATGCCGTGAAACCACCTATCAAAAGAAAATCCGCACTGTTGCAAAATCATACTCGAAGGTTAAATGTGCATAATTACCTGCACCTTGATTAATTCCTTCTTTAGTCTAAAAGCATGCTATAGCGTCTGATTAGTGCTAGGTACAATTTTAAAACGTAACGTATTTCACTTGAATGCTAGATCTTTATAGATCTTGCTACTGTTCAAAGTTGCTTTGCTTTTAATAAAAAAAAAAAGTGTAGTTTGCACAAATGTAGTTCTAATTCTTGAAACCTTGTGCAAATTGGGTGAGGACAAAATGAATTATCTTTATCATATTGGTTAAATACTCATTATAGGGTGATTGCAGCCCGCTCAGCACAGATAATGAGAAAAGTAAGAAGAAACAGGAGGTGACTTAGAACACTCTTTCATTCCTGAAAAGCAAGCCCACATGTATATGTGTACACATCCACGAAAGCTCCAAAGCACACTTGAAAGATGAAACAAACATCAATTTACAAACAGCGAGGCCGAAATGCGTGCAGCACAACACCCATCGACAAGTACAACATGCTCAGGACACACTCGGAAAGGTAAATTCCGGTTGTGAGTCGGCGCTTCCTTGTCTGGTTCCCTTTTGTCAAAACTCGCTCAGTTTTGATTACAGTATTCGATTAAAAATCATTCAACTAAATACCTATTCGCATCGAAACTCGAATTCACGCAACGCACATGCCCACTAGCGTTCACCTTTTCAGGTCCTGCTTCTTCGAGAAACCATTTCTGGAGGGTGTTACGCAGCAGCACGTACACATACTTCTCGTCCTCCTCTTCCGTGGGCTCCACGAGCACTTTGACAAGGTGTCGCTGGAAAAACAGACACACGCGGCACAGCTTGAAGCACGACTTGCAGGATTTTTGATGAAATTGTAGCTTCTTGACACCGAATCAAAAACAATTCCTTCCCCGACAATAAATGACCATTTACCAAAGCCGAAAGGTCCTCTTTTGCAGCAAGGAGATGCTTGGCAAGCCAGAAAATGTGTAAAAGAAGAAATATAAGCAGCGCCGCTTCCTTGAGGTTTTCTCGCAATCTTGCAGTGATGTGTGGCAGCTTGGACTAGTTGGTATGGCATGACAATAGTTATAGCGCAAGAACAGAACGACGACACAGAGACAAGAAGGACACGAAGGACACGAGCGCTCATGTCCTTCTTGTCTCTGTGTCGTCGTTCTGTTCCCGCGCTATAACTATAGTCACGCAGTGATGTCGCAAATTTTGACGGTACTTACCAGGACCCGCACATCAATTCTACATTGGTGAAACTTTGAATACATGCTATTCAACACAGAAGTTTGGGCCAGCTGAACTTGCCAGTCTTTAAGCGCAATGTGACAATCACAGAAGGAAGAGGCGCGTAATCTAGTGTCCACCATGTTTACGTATCCCTTCCTTCTGTGTATGTTTCTTTGCACTCAAGATGCTCAAGTTAAATATATACATATGTGTCATTCCGTGGGAGTCACGCACACTTCAGGAAACCTTATCGAGTCGATGCGGCCAAAGCATTAAGGAAGTCACTGAATTCCTCAGATCGAAATCCCCGACACTGACAATGGGCTGCAGGAATTTTAGGCGGATTGCTCGGCATCTTAGAACATGCATCGAAATGCCCTTTTCCCGCAACGTTCAATTACAAAATGTCACTGCGCTAGATATGCCGAGCAGGTGCGTCAACGATTTTGGTGACGTGGACAACCAGGAGGACATTGTGGAATACCAAAAGCACCTGAAATTGATCTTGTTCTTGCAGAAACATGAAAGTAATGGCAAAATTTTATTAAGAACTTCTTCGAGCCACGAATCGATGAATAATTTCAGATGCAGGGTAGCACCCAATGCATCGGTTATATTATTCCGCAGCACCTTTTTTCAATTTGGAGCACACATCCAGATTATACATTTCCTGAATACATCATTATTTCATCTAGATCTTGTGAAAAGTCTATTATAGAAGTTATAATGTATACCTTCATTTCTGTAAACATTCTGTGCTACGGGTAAGGTACCTTTTAAACACAGGGGCAGAGCAAACCACCCAGAAACACGAGCAAAGGCTGAGAGTTTCAACCCCACCAAAAGAAAAGGGTGATCTTCCATACATTTCATCCACTTTCTATCCTCTATACTTTCCTTGGCCTAAATGACTATTGCATTTATCTGGTTGTGCCTAACAAAAAAACAAGTCCCCCCTCAAATTTCGTTTTCTTTTGCTACCAGTATGCCATTCCAACCAACCTGAGATGCAGTACTTTACTACGCTGTATAGATACTATGCAAATAAAATACTCGGACGGAAAACTGGGCGTGCAGGTATAGCATAATCCGAGGTAAAAGGCACATAAACAACCTTTGGGCAAATCAGTTCTGCAAAATCCCACAAGGCGGCATAATGGCTATAAAAGGAAGACAAAGCCATCTGTAAGCGCAGAGCCACGAGAGAACCTGTACAAATTTTTCAGAAAGAAAGCTTTTTAAGTTGCCAAAGAAATTGGTCCTGGTCCCTGTGGCTTTGTGCTAAATACCAGCAGTTGTCAGTTTTGCTTTCTAAGACAACTTATCTGTGTCATCTTTGTCTTTTCAGCCTAAAGTACTCTAATAAATTGTGACAACGGCCACTTTAGGAAGAGGGACGCTTCACAACTAGCTCGAAAGCAAGAGTGGGCCTTAGAAGAGAATTTGTCTCCGTCAGAGGAGCACACAAAGACTCACCGCTTCGGACGACTGAGATGGCATGGCTCCAAAAATGAACGAGGACACCCGTCGACCGATGCCAGCCAGGAGGCCCTGAGGTGCCTTGAGAGGCTTGATCAGCAGTGCCGTCTGTGAGGTAAAATTTGCAATGTATCGCAGGGGCAGTGAAAACAAATTTTCAGACAACCAATACAACAGGCACACAAAGACAAAAAAATGTTTTTTTTTTGCCTTTCTCTAATGTGCTCCTTGACCATGAACACATTTCAACGTGCCCAAGTTTCATTACCTGCTTCACAAAGCTATTTCAATCAATCAATCAATCAATCCAAAAAAAAAAACCTGGCCATGACATGCTGAACTTAAGTGGAACAATTAAAATGAAATCACTAAGAAAGAAATATTACAACCATTAACAATACAAGCTGCTGCAGTTGGGCTGCTAAACAGAACTTGGTTGCAAGAAGAAGTACCAGTTGCCAAATATATTTGTGAAATTTTCAGTTAGATTACTAGATATGTGGGGTTTAACGTCCCAAAACCACCATATGATTATGAGAGACGCCGTAGTGGAGGACTCCGGAAATTTGGACCACTTGGAGTTCTTTAACGTGCACCCAAATCTGAGCACACGGGCCTACAACATTTCCACCTCTATCGGAAATTAAATTTTTTCAGTTAAGCTATTAAGTAATAGTTTTCTGAAGATGATTACACATACACTCATCCATGTCTACTGTGTCTTTCTCTCTCTCCATATAACAGTGGGCATAGGTGAATATATGAGCCCTTCAAACATAACAGTTTCGGAAGTGAACAATTAGATATACCTGAACACATGTAACCACTCCGTAAATGTGCTTTCACTGCAGAGTGGGACTGCTATGCCGTGAAGCCACATTTTAAAGCTAAATGTGCAGACTTTTTTTACATAATTATTTTTTTTTAAGTTTAAAAGCATATTGCATCTGCCAAGCATAAGAAACATTAAAACATAACGCATTTTACCACACAGGACTTACAGCCGACTGCTGTTAAAATCCTGCTGCAATTCAAGGTTGCTTCCACGACACCTGTAACCAACTTTCGCACATGCCAAGTTTCAATTCTTAAAGATGCTTTTTAAGCTGGCTGGGTCACGAGAAAAATGCTTATTATTCTTTATAATATATTGCGTATTTTACTTGATTGAAAATTATTCAGCCAAGTGACTATTTGCGTCAAACCTAGAATTTACTATTTGACGATCCCACAGAAGTCGCAGAATGTTGCATGAGCACATTTTTTTAACCACAATCTACCATAAGCTTTACAGCCAAATGACTCACCTGTCCGTCAACTGTGGATGGTGTGACGAGCATCAGAGAGCTAGTGGTGGTGGCCAAAATGCAGCCCATGGGCTGTCATGGGAACAAAATGACAGTCAATTAAGCATCTGTACTATTATAGTACACAAATTGATGCCCTGTTTCGGTCTTGTATAGAGTGCTAAATATTTATTTATATTCAACACTACTGTTGTGCATCAACGAGATCCGCAGCATTACTAGCGCGTGTCTGCAATGAACTTGTGCACAGACACTGTGGTACCATCAGTGCTTCCTTTGGTTCATCCATATCCTTTGCAAACATTGAATCACTATCTTTTGACAACTTTGAAAACTTTTTTTCTAACAGCATTTCATTGTTATAAAACCTGATGTGACATTCACAAAATCATACAACAAGCTTTAGTTCATAAACATAATAAAAAATTCTGAAGAGTCAATACTACAGTAGAATCCAGGTATATATCTTTGTAATTTGATGTGTGGCATATGTACCATTAGAAACACACTTGCAGTGGCATTGGTTGGTCTAGTGCTCTATACAGGCACTGAAATTTGCTGTGAAGTTTTTCAAGGTTTCCTTGTCCAAGTCACACTGCTTGTCTATTTTAATCTACGTACACATTTTCTTCTATTTCAATAAAACATTCTATTCAGTGTGCATTATATGTAGGCAAGATAAAATTAGTTGGAATGATATAAATTGCTCGTTGATGTAACTTTCTTGTCATGCTGTTGATATCTGTAATGCAAAATGTAACACAGTGACTTCTGTGTTCTTTCTGAATTTCTTATTACTATGACTTAGCAAGCAGAAGAGGTTGCGAACTGCTGCCTGTGTAGTTAAGGCCAATGAGCTCTTCAATAAGGGAAACTCGAATTGCAATGTAGGCCAAGGAAAACCTTTCAGCACGGGCATTCCAAGGGGACATTACACCTGTTCAGGAAGACAACAAAGTTGGAATGAAGTAATGCCTGTTGTTGGGCTAGTTGGTTATTAGATTTTGAAGACGTGTTTAAACCGCACGAAGAAGACAGAAAATTAAACACATAGAACGATCACACACCTGCGCTTTGTGGACGATCGTTCCATGTGGCAAACGTGTCGTCTTCTTCACTCAGTTTAAATATGTCATCAAAAGTCGACATACCCGCTTTGTCTGCGTACCATCATCTCGCCAAGCTATGCACCGTGTTTTGTACTAGAGGGATTTTATGAACAGAAACACGTGCCACAGACAAATTGTGTGAAGCACCTATAGTCCATTACTTATTGAAAAGTCCAAGAAAGGTATCGACCAGATGACTGAAAGGTGACTGTCGATTGCCTTTGTGATCAAAAAAATAGTCCCGTCCATGAGTCGGAAGGGAATGTCAGTGGCCACGTGACTCGCAATGTCAGTGTAGAATGTGAGGCTATTAGTGCAGCTCATATTCCCCTGCCACTGTGGAGAAAATGCTACTGCCTTCTCGATTTGTAACCAGCTATATGCCTGTATGTGCTACCTCTACAGCACACTCTGCTTCAATTTGTCGGCTCCAAGCTTTCACGGCGGATGTCGATATTGCTTTGTTAAAATGGACAACCAACGAAACAATGATTGTTGCTGGGCCCACCCACCTGTGAATTTGTGAGCGAGTAACACTCCTCTCCCTGAAGATCTGCCAGAGCATCGGTCGAGGAACCCTCGTGGGCGATGTTAGGCCAGTAGCGAAGAATGCCTGCCGGAGCCACCGCCAGTGCAGCTGGAGCCAGGTCGTCCCTCAGCAGCACACAGACCAGGTCGGCACGATGCGCCAGGTCGCTCGGTGGAAGCGTCAGCATGCGGCACTGTCAACATGGCGCAGCGCGTTTCTGTCAGGCACGTTGCACGAGTTTTCGAATAGCACATGCAAAGCTTTGCGTGCACTATCTGCTGCGGTCACTGCCACTGTGCATGTGTCTTAACGTTAACTACCATTAGCATTTGCGGTCCACCCGCAGAAAATGCGAAACGGTGTGCGGCCCGCAAAGCCCCTTTGCAATGACTCGAGCGCAAAGCCTCTTTGCAATGACAGCGCATGGAACGTCAACACGGTGGCTAAGGTCTAAATGTTCGTGGCCACCGTGTTGCAACACTGATTCGAAACTAATGACGAGTCCACGACGTCATGCGAAAGCTACCATTAGAATGTTACGATTATCACATGACCCTTCAACGATGTTGACCAACTCGTCATTTCTCTAAAGCCAGGAGCTTTCAGCCAACGTAACCGCCATGGCTAGTATGCTAAGGGCCACCTCTGGGTCATTATGGCAGTGTAAACAAATAAGCCTTTGTGCAACAGGCAAATTAAACTACAAAACGACAGGTTGAAATGCACAGAATACTTACACTCCTGTTGCGCGATCCTTGCTTGTACTGCCACACAAACAACTTCCGCCCACAGACGAGCCATGCCCAACCGCAGCTCGAAATGCGGGCACTGATATCTGTACCAGCTGCGATAAATGTAGAAGACAAATAAATAAATTGGCGAACGCGTTTGGAAAACCACAAGCAACCAAATACGTAGAAAATGAGCGATCGTGCTACGTAGCCCGTGCTTACGTTCAGCTTCGACAAGAGCTTCGCTGACAAGTACTGGCAAAATGGTCCCGAACTGCTCGACTACATGGTCTGCCGTTTCCTCGAGCACTTGAGACTGGTGCAGGGAGCTGTCTTGACACAGCGACAGCATGCTTCGATACATGAGTGGAAAGAAACACACATCAGCCGCGTTTCCTCTTGTTCATGGGGAGAAGACTCGAACAAACAAGCGAAATAACACGTAAACGAAACCAAAGGTAATCACCCAGGCGCGCATGGCGAGCGGCCGTAGGCCAGCGGCGTTCCAACACTACGCCGGCTTCTCGACATCGAGTGCGAGGTTGAGAGGAAGGAGCCACCGGGGGTGCCCGAACGACGAGGTGTGTACATGTTTTTTTAGCGTAACGGTTTTAACAGTCGCGTCGGTACAGTGGTCAAGTCAGAACGAACGGCAGGCTCGCAATTGAGACACCGGTCTCGCGACGATCACATCGAAAACAAGCGGCAACGACCGGCAAATCCCACGTGATATGCCACTCCCCTATTTCGACGGGAAGCGTGAAATTAACGAAAGCGTTTTGCTGCTGTCGTTTTTGATGTGAACTTTTCCACCAACAAAAGCATGAACGTTAAAATTATTAACGATAGAAGCGCAGGTTGAAGATTGTTGTTTACCACCACTTGAAAAGGCTAATTTTACGTCGAACCATTGCTGCGTAGACATTATAGACGTATGTCACAGAGTAAATAACGTAAATCGTTGTCAGGGCGACGTTGTAACTTGAGTTGCCGCCAACACCTATCAGGGGAGGAATCGGCGCTCGTGATGCAATCGCGAAAACATGTCGCGATCGCGTTGTCACGCGTGCGCTGCTAGCTATGCTGCTTGGTTCGATTGCCGATTGTAAAAAAATTCGTCGCTTGCTGTGAATCTCGGCGCTTGCTGTGATACATAACGTCGTTGACAGGTTGTCCCGCCCTGTAGTGCTATTCTAGACCAGTGATCGACGTTGATCAAAGCCTTTATTGGCCCCTCCCTCGGTGCTGTGTGGGACATTCGCACCGAGAAAAAAAAGAAGTCCTCTCCCAGGTAATCAAGAGCGTCGATTCTTTCACGCCGACTTCACGTGCCCGAAAATGGAGGACTACGAGTGGAAACCGCCGTCTGAAGCGGAGCTGAAGGTCCTCGAAGCTAGGCGAGAACGTATGGACAAGATCAGCGGCATCATGGGCGACTACCTTCTGAAGGGCTACAAGATGCTCAGCGAAGTTTGCGATGTCTGCAGCGTGAGTAGTATCTCGCTCTACGCGTTTTAATCGCTCTCCCGAATGTGCCAGCATCCTTTCGCAGTACAGAGCTGTTTTGTGTCGCTGCAGACCATACTTTTGGAGGACCGGCAGCGCAACGCGTACTGCATCGCCTGCTCAGAGGTGGACACCATGGAGAACGTCAAAGACAACCCGGGTAGGTTGAATTTTGTATCTCAGAGGTTTGTATGCGTGGTATCACGACCGTTTGGTTTTCGAAAGTTGCACTTCGAACGTCGACCGTGTCCTGTCCGCACTTTGAATTCGATGCGGTAGTTCAAAGTTTGCGCTTAGTTCGTTATAACCGATAATTCGCGATATTGATGCTCTTTTATGGTTTAATTGGCCACGCTTCATATCGGTGACATTTATTTGTACAGCAAAACAAAAAAAATGCGAATGTCGCTATGATATCACCTGTAATGAAGAAGTATTTGGTTTGCATGAGGCTCAAAACTGGGAAGTAGCACAAAAAGTAAAATAATTACTGAAAGACAATTCGCTTCTCTATTATTTTTAAAAATGCGGTTTTGACACTGAAGCTTTTGTTAAAAATGTAGTCACGTCCTTCTCCAAATAAATGTGAATGCAGGCCTGTTTTATCAAACGAACCTTGTTCTGTTGTTATTCTGCCTTCGCATCTTTCGGTCTTCTTAGTCTGAAGTGCCACAAGGAGACTGGCGAGGATCACCTCATTCGTGATGGCTTCGAAGCATCAAATAATCCATTTTTGTATCTTGAGATTCACATTTGCACAAGCTTGCCAGCACTCACCCCCATGTTATACAAGCATATGCGTCTGTTGCTCACCATCCCATGGTTGGAGAATTTTCCAACCTGTGTGTACGGTTCACCAGCGACGGCAGTGGGAGGGGGCTGAAGATTAACAGGGTGTTATTTTTAATCCTGGCGATGCCATGCCGCCGATTTCCCGCAGGGTAGCGAAATAGCTATTTGAGATAGTTGGTAACGATTCATTTTAGATGCAAAAGGTGGGGCACAGTACAAAATAGAGAAGAGAATGACTACACAGGTGCGCACTCGCAACTGCAGGCTTATTAAAGAGGCAACGCATATATAGGATGTTTGCAAGCAAGCCATCCGCTTAAGGTGCTTACAGCATGCGCTGCCGTCTCTGTGGTCCGTGGTGGTGCAGATGTTCTCTGGTGTGGCGCTTTAATGGCTCTGTTAAAACGACGAGAGGCCGTGTGCATGACGCTGCTGTGTGTGTAGACGTAATGCGGTTGAGTGCTTATGCGGAGGCCACCAAGATGGATGTACTGCCGTTTTGACACTTGCGTCATCTCAGGCCGCCGTGCGACCTGCCTATGTTTTACAAATTTAGCGCATGGTGCAGTGTCTCTCGCCTAAAAAACAGCAACTATCCCCATTAAAAAAAAAAGCATGAAGATGCATGCATATAAACGAAAAAAGTAAAAAAAATGCAAGGAAGGGGTGATGTAAAATTAAGAAGGTTAGTGCAGCATGTTGATCAAATAAGAGCACTGATTCTTTGATAGGGCAATAGACAGGTGACTGACCCATCATCCCCCGCATCTCAGAGCTTCGAATAATTTGCGGGTGGTTTTATTCTGGTGCCTAGGTAGAATGGTTGCATCAACGAAGAAAGGATAGCAGCCGCAGATGGTGCAATGCTGCGTCAAGTGGGCATCGTTCCTGTTATACTCCTATAAACGAATGATTATTCAACGCTTCGGACGCCACTTATGAAAAACTGTCAATGCGTCAAATAGAGCCAGTGTTATTTCAAAGCACTCGATATGGTATTGCAATAAAAATAATGTCATAATACATTAATTTATGTGCTATAGAGGTCATTCCTAATTGCCTTGTAATTTAATATCTAGTGATTCTGAAACCATTCATGCTGCGCTGCGATGACACAACTCCTTTTACATTTTAAGCTGTGCAGAATTGAGCTGGGCTGGATAATAATATACATACCTTAATTTTGAGGACTGGTGTGCATGAAAGCCTCAGGCTACAAGACTACGCTCGGGAAAGTTATCGACTCCATGATCTAGCTTCTATTCTTTTCCGCTGGGCTGCACCATATGATGATTTTTGTTACCTTGAAGTACGATTTAAAAAGCAAATGCTACTCACAACGTGAAAAAAATGCTGTAATCTGACTATATTTTATGTTCTTTTCATTTCTACTAGGATCTAACTACACCTTCTGGCCAGTTGTCAGTCCCTTTAAGCATTGGCCAGTTTGGCCCACGTAAACACAACCGCATGAAAGTGCTTTTCTGCATGGTGGGGGCCCTCCTAAGCAACTATGTACTTCTTTCTGCTGAGCACCGGGCTGGAAGTACGCTTGTGTTTGCTTTAATGATGGCTGGCTGTTGGGATTCTCTGCCTCACTCAGCAGCTGTGAATGCTCAACTATTTCACCAAGGCTGTGGTGGGTTAAGGTGTACCCAGGGGCCTTTTACAGAACCTTAAGTTGAGTATCCAAGAACGATAGAGCACCAGGTCTTTCTTTGTCACCTAAAGGGGCCCTGCAACACTTCTTGAGCACGGTCAGAAAATGCTGCCGATTGGTAAAGAAGGCTCTCGACAACACGCGAGCCGAGTATTATAGCACAGCACGCGGCCTGTAATTCACAATAAGTTATCAAGCTAAAAATTGCTTTCTTTTCTCTCGGCAAATCTTGTTATATGCCCACAAATCACACGTCAACGACCCATCTATCAGCCATTGGCTGATTTGAACATGGCGCCCCTGCTCATTACAGAGATCGTTGCGGAAGGCTACTACATGTCCATGCGTGCGCGCGCGATTACACTAAAAAAGTTGCGCATCCGAAAAAAAAAAAATGCTCAAGGTCGCAATGCGCGCGTGATGTTTTTCTGTGGCCCTTCTATGCCTCCCTGCTTAGCTTCCAGTGCTTTCATCGGGATGAGAGAAGAATGGAATTGCAGCATGCGACAAACCTTTGTAACTCCACTCGCACTGGACGGATTCTTAAAATTTTTACGGCGTTGAATTCGTGAGGCAATAAGGTCTTCCAGTGAATTCATTCCATGTTTACTTGAAAAAGTGTTTCAGGGCTCCTTATTCCATTTAGTACTGGGAATCAATCCAAGCACCTAGTGCATTTAGTGCAGGCGCTCAGCCATGTAGCCACTGCTGCAGATACAAATGGCTTATTTATAATTTCCTGACCTTAATCTAGTTTTTTCATATTGTGTGGTAAAGCATTGTATTCCTTAAGTGGTCACTTTCCATTATAATAAGGGTTGCAGCGCAAGCACGAAAGTGCTGGAAGAAAAGCGAACGGAAGGCAAAGAGGGACAAGACGCCTTCCGTTCGCTTTTCTTCTAGTACTTTCGTGCTTGCACTGCAACCCTTATTATAATAGAATTTAACAAAGTAGCCCAAATAGCCGTTCTTCTTCAATGTGCACTTTCTTTATGCACCTTGCAGTTCTCTCGGATGTCGCAGCGCAGCGCCTTGTCGAGGAACGCCAAGCAACCTCAGAGTTGACCACCCCTTCCCAGAGCGTTTCAGAAGATATGCACCGCAACCAAGCACCGCAGCTCATCCCACGCCGAGCCACAACAGTCATCGCGAGCAGCGCCTCCGTTCCCATGGCTCCTGCTACTGTCGTAAGCATGTCGCCGTGCATCTTGGCATCGCGAGACCCAGAGATGTGCGGAAGCCAGCAGCAAATGGTGGAGAATGCCTCGATAGCTCCCGACTCGACACAGCGAGACCAGGAAGTCGTGGCAGCCATGCAAGCCGTTCAGGGAAAGATGGTCTGGGCTACACGGGAACTGAAAATGTGTTCCAGCGTCGAGCTGTCCATCCAGATGTGCAACCTCATCAAGACGTGTGCGGAGGCCATCACGGCCTTGAATGACATGAGGTCTGCCGACGCAGGTTCGGACTGCTCTGCCAGGCAAAACAGGTGTGAATGAAAAAAAAGGATTGCAAGAGAGTTTGGTTGTCTGAATAAATATGCATGGAAATGTTACCGTACATTGAAGCAGGTGCAGGTGACCTGCCTAACTGGAAGGTGCTAACATAGGAATGCGCAGGGTTTCACTTTGAGGCGGGAGGCTGGTCTTATCGCTAATTGCCCCCTTGTTGATCGTGTCGGAAAGAAAAACAAGCTTTGCAATGGATGCAAACATGAAGGTGAAGCGATGACGAGCTTCTTGCAATGGCGCCTGCCTTTGGTCCCCGAATTTCACGGGGCTAATGTAGGAAGTAAACACTTCTTGAAATGCGATGTAGGTGTTGTCGGCTGCCATTATGCTCAAGAACCTGTGTGGCAATATTCTCGCGCGTTAAAGACATGCAGGTCTGATTCAGTAAAGCTTTGGGGCAGGTTTAGCACTCTCCCTTTCATGCACATGTTCACCACTGTAGCTTGCTGCTTCATTATTGGTACAAACGTTGCTGGATGGAAAGCTTGCATTGCGACAAAGGCCTTCTCCACCCCCATCCCCCTTCTTTTAACAGCAAAGCTGTTTAAGTTTGGAGAATTCTCGTTAGTTGCAAGCAAATTCTTATCATGAACTGGCACACGCTCTCTATGTCTTGTCCCGTAACCTTGTACTCTGCTTCACTACCAGAACACGTGCGACAATTTATACAGCACTTGGGTGTACATAGTAGCACCTTCTTCCCCACTAAACACTTGGGTGTAGTTGGGGAGAGGGGGTTAATTTCCTTTCTGCCCGAAATTTTTAAATTTTGATTGCGTATATATACGTGCGTGTATACAAACCAAACAAACAAACATGTTGAACCCCCCTCCTCTCCCGGAAAAATTCCTGGCTACGTCTTTGGTACGCCATCTGTCACAATAACTTTGATGGGCAAGAAAACAAGTACAGAGAGAGAGAGAGATCTTCCTGGTGGTGACGTTGCCATGGCAGCATCACCATGGCAACGTCACCACCAGGACGATGAGGAAGATTTTGGCACAAAAATTGTTTGAATCGGTTCACTACGAGCTGAAAACTGTCTTTTGAAGTGGCACGAAACGAGGATGAGAGGAGGCGAGCTCGAAACCCTTGCTGCTCTTCTGCGTAGCCTTCGCAAGCCAAATCTCTTCCCTACCCTCTCCGGCATCTGACCAAGAGGTCACGTGTGCATGATGTGCCCGAACAAGCCCAACCCCCGTGCACACGAGCAGCTTTTTTTTTTTTTTTGACCAGCATTGTTTAGGGTCTACTGCCTGTTTCTGCGTGATGGTTTGGAAATGCTGGCTTAGACACGGTAGAATGGAAGAGTACAATGAGTGCACGAGCGCGTAGGTGCGTTCCGTGTCTCTCGCCTGCTCGACGCACTGACCGCGGAATCGCGGGGGCACAAATGCATGCGAAACGCCGGCACATTAGCCCCGCATCTCGTTTCAATTCACGGGAAAAAATAATAACAATAAACTCTCACGTTTTCTAGTTTCGTCTCATTATTTATCTGGAGATTTAATAATCTCTTCAAGCAACAAATACATAAACTATGCATGCTCTGTTAAATAATTTTCGCCCTATCACGTGCCGCTATTGGCAACGTCAGAGCATAGTCGTTTATATAGAGGACAAACTTCACTGCATTGCTGTGTACGTAGGGCCATTCATACGCGTACGTCATGCCCTCATACTCTGGGCGCACGCCTGCAAAAGGAAAAGGCAGCAGCATTCATCTTGAAATTTGACCCTATTCTGCGGCGCGTAGCGTTGCATATTTTGGCAGACGTGATCATGAACGCCTCATCTACGCATTGCACTTGTCAGCTCGAAATTGTCAAACCTGGTGAGTGGCCCTTTAAGCCGCTGTACTGAAAATCCCACTGCACCACTTTGATCCTTCATGGTCAATTGAAATGGCTCACAAGCCATTGTTATATCCGAAACAAAGCCACAAATGCGTTTAAAGCCACAGGCACTACGACTGGGCAAATCCATGTGTTACCCATCATTACCCTGGTGGTTTAATGAACGAACCACCAGTTCTCCTATAAGCATAGTAGGAAATGCTATACATAGTACTTGCCACTTACAGTAGCGGTGCTCTGTAAGGACTGGTTGCATTCAATGTTTTTTTTTATATGCTTTATGCAGTACAGTGCAACACTTTAGCATAGAAATTCTAAGGAAATGTTACAAGTGTTTGGTAGGCAATAATTTTATATATATTGTCGCGACGTCAAGACAGAGGTCGTACTTGAAGACGCTGAGAAAACAGCAGCGGGTCGGTCTTTTTATTAACCGCACACGCGAGAGTTCCTCGTCTTTCTCGTTGTTGCATTCTGCATAAAAGCGTGCAGATGCGCGTATGCACTGTCGCCTTCGTCTTTTTCGCGGGACACACGTGACAATATCAAGGTTTACACCTGTGCTAACGTGCCAAAGCACTCATTTCAGGGCGTCAGACTTTACAGGACCTCTGTCAGGCTTGCGTTGTGTTCCTGGGTTCACCGATGCGTCCTCGCTGACGTGAGCTGCCGAGACGTCAGGGTCGCATCGGACCCAAACTCCCTTGGGCAGCATGGAGCGTCTCTGTGTTGAGAAAGCAATGCTGTCAAGTTGGAAAAACGAAAAACAAGCCGATTTACTGGCACATTGTCCAACTATTTTACAACATAAATAGGTTAGAGTTCAGCAAGCCACGAACATGGTGAATGGACCATTAACCCATGGTGCAGAGTGACGTTTTGAACCTCACATCGCCTTCTGGATTGAAAAGCGACACCACCCACCATGGCACCAGCCAATAATACACGCAGTCGCGAAGAGTCGTTGCGAGCGGTCAGTGTCACTCAAGGGAGGGATCCATCATGAGGGCAAGGGGCGGACGGGTAGCTTACTGCCGTCTCTCTCCAGAAGAGCAGCAAAGGGTTAAGAGATTTGATTGCTCTTGTCAAGACCTACAAGGCTGGTCGCCTACCCAAACAAGCCATTGAGGAGGTTGACAGCATTAATATTGGCGCACTGTTCATAGAAGAATGACACTTTATTATCCTTTTGTAGTTCTTCCCGCAGCTTGGCGCTTGTTTTAGAGAAAGGAACAGGGGTGCCAAATTGTGAGAACGCATCTCAGGTGCGCTTTTCATGGACAGCATGTCGTTAACGACTGAGAGTCGCCGCACTTGTTTTTTGTGCCTTTTTTACGGTAATTTGTAGCTTTGCATCTGGTAATCATGAAATTTAATTATAAAAGCGAGCACCAATAATTCACAAGAATTTTGCATCAGTTCAAAACACTAGCCTAAATACCATAAGAAACTAGCACCCCACAGTAGGGGTGCGCCTGAAACTATGTGTGCTCAAGCTTCGGTGATGCTGACCGCACTGTTTTCAAATCGTGGGCGGTAAAGAATAAAGCAATGTGGGGGCTTTGACAAAACCACCTTGAGCTCAGCGCGACAACAAAGCGAGAGGGGTGACATACAATAGTCCTTGCGTGGTGCCAGTAAGGGTATTGTGCGTGCCCCGCAAAGTTTCTCAAACATCGACAATAGATCTCTCCCTGTTTGCAAACAGTGTGACGTCACTGCGAGTACCTCACCCACCATCCCCACTCTCGGAGCAAGTGCTGGTTGGCAAGAAAGTTCCGTCACCGACGGGATCTTTCTGCATAACAGTACTGTGTGTGTGTGGTACTGGTACTTGAAATCGGTAGTTCACTTAATGACCTGCTCATTAATGGACTGCAGGAGCCATAAAATTTGCGCCACTGTGCAGCCTGAGAATAGTATTGCTGCTGCAAACAAAAACATTCCCTGCTGGCTTGTCACCAATCAGCTGTTGGCTCTGCCGTGACGCGATATTGCCGCAGTTGTTCCAGCTGTGCTTGACTACAAACATTGAGCCCACAACAGCAAGTTTGCAGACATATTATGTATGGCAGCGTGCCATGGGAAGGATTTGTCTCAAGCAGCTCTAGATCCAGAAACTTCCGCTTCTCACGAAAGGATGGGACAGCACGTTCATTTTCAGGATGGCTGTCCAAGGCCAGGCGCGGTGGTACGGCAGCTGCAATTGTTGGGTCCTTGTCATTTTGAAATGTCAGTTCACCAGGTTTCATACACCTACTGCATGTAGCAACATTTGCAACAGTTATAATTTCATAAAAGCAATACATGGAACACTCTTACATTTACTGTGTTCAAGTGTTGCCATTCTTGATATCGTAGGCTATAGCACTTTTCGTCCAAAGAGGGATAACTGTGCACTGTCATATCTTTCTCGGTACAAAGTTAAGCAGCATGAAACATGAACAAGAGAACACGCACACACAAAACTAGTGCTGAACTACCACTGGTCCTGTGTGAGCGAGTTTTCTTGTGCCTTCATATTTCGTGCTATTTAATTCTGCACGTGTTCCTCCAACTTGCTGAAACCAAAGCACTGTTCTCTCTATGTTCTATGATCAGCTGCATTAAAAAGTGCAGTCATATAATGCCAATGCATTGTTTGCTTATAGTTTACCTTCCAGACGAGTTCCTGGATTCAAGAGATGGCCTGTATGTTACATCACCAACAAATTCGGGGAACTTTCTTTCCGTTTCTTCCACATGTGGCATGGTTGTAAAGCAGCGAGCATTCTCGAAAAATTTTTGGCAGCATGGGCGAAGCAGGTATATCTGCAGGCTTTGGTGCTCTTGCGATGGTGTTGTCTGTGGAAGTTTCAGTTTGCCTGCTTTTCATGAGCAGCATACAGACAGCGAAGTGCTCCTGCGTGGGTGTTACATGCCACTACATTAGTACTTCAATGTTGCATACATAGCTTGTTTTCCGGAGCCCTCTACTACGGCGTCTCTCATAATCATATGGTGGTTTTGGGACGTTAAATCCCACAAATCAATCAATACATAGCTTGTTTTCATGAAGCATGCTGTGCACACTAATAAATATGACTGCTTCAGAGCTGAGGCTGCTTTTCTAATAGGGAAAACTTTCTTCCAGAGTCTATTAACAAACACTTCAAATAAACAGAAACAAACACATCATGTGAACACAGGAAAGAAAACCTTACAGCACTCATGTCACTTTGACAAAGCAGTCGTACTTACCAACCCTATTCAATACATTTCATGATGTCTGCAAACCTACTGTGCATTGTTCTCACCCTGTTTGTGTTTCAATTGACTACTATAAAGGAGGGCTCTCTTCATCATACTGACTGCATCTGCATGTACACGGCACAGCCTGCAAAGAATGCACAAGGTCTATTCAAATAGATTGCGAAAATTATGATTTACAAGCTATTGCGAGCAGTTTAGAAGCTATTGTTAGCAACATCAGCATGGCGAGTTATGCATGGAGGAAGGAAAAATATTCCTTCCTCCATGAAGTTATGGGTTCTGCGATTGGAGCACGACTATGTTTGGAGGAAACAGACAATAATAATGAAAAACCCAGTTTTATTGAAAGGCGAAGCAATCACCACATCTTACAAATGACATTTCTTTCCCCCAACAATATCGTGTAGGTGTAATCAGCAAGGAATTTATGAGAGTTTTTAATATTACAAAAAAATGTTTTTCGAGCATCCTCTGTCCACGCCGTTATTTCTCAGGGCAGCCCATGCACTACATGGAATGGCACGCTCGCAAGATTTGTCTGCGATGACACACCACCTCACATGTTTTAGTGTTCCGCACTTGCTAGTGTTCTTTAATGTGCGCAAGGTTGCAAGGTGTGTTTTATCATTGGTGAACACCCCGAGTACGATGTTCCACAAACAGCAGTTATATGCGAATAATATGTAGCACAGAGTTTTTGAATCGGGACCTGTGTAAACGATGTGCCGTGCAAGGATGCAGTGGCATCAGACGTGTGCCTCGCGATCCATGTCTTCTATATAAGAAACAAGGGTAATGGTTTGGAATGCTGTGCTTGCTGGACTTTTATGCATCAGTATTCATTCAGTCCGGTTTCTTTTTTTAACATGCAGTGCCTATCATTATTCGTGTTATCGGTGAGCAGATCAACAAGCTATCTATCATGCTACAATTCGCATATCTAAAGGTAATTTATTTAAGCATAATGCCAAACACAGCGCCAGTGTTGTCCACAGACTTCTTGTGTTATTACCGTTGTGTGCAGTATAATAAATTTGAGTTACTGTGACCTTTGAATGAAACAGAAATGCCAATTTCGGCGTGACTAGGAGTCATTTCTTCCAGCTATAACTGAAGAACACAAGCATTGTTCATGCTAAAGAATATGCGTACATGCGAAGCAAATAAGCAACACTGCAGATATGACAGGTACGCTGTTAGTTGCTTTAATCCATCTGCAGAAGATGCTATGAACGCAAAATAATAGTTCCAAGAATAAGTTACCTTGAAAGACCGAGGCAAACTGAACGATAGTACACTAATTCATTGATTGATATGTTGGGTTTAACGTCCCAAAACCACTATATTTTTATGAGATACGTGAAGGGCTGCGGAAAGTTTGACCAGCTGGGGTTCTTTAACGTGCACCTAAATCTTATCAAAATGCAGCCGCCACAGCCGGGATTCGATACTGCGACCTGCGGAACCGTAGTACACTCAAACATTACTATCTAGTCATGAGTTGGTATTTGATTAGCTGGCGTTAACTTGAAACGTAACGTGGAGGACTCGCCAGCGACTGCCTTAGTACGAGTCCTTAGACATCAGGGGCCCATGAAAAGTAATTTGAGATCTAATTTCACGCTATTGACAACAACATAATGTCTCTTGTTTACCAGCTATTGCGTCACATCTGCCTTATTTTTTGTTTCACCGAAAGTGTTCCCTCCTCGTAGAGATGACGCGAATCTTATGTGCAGCTGATCAGCCTCCATTTTCTGAATGTTTGTGCTTCTATAGAGCCTTCGCGACCAGTTGTATCTACCTTGGAATGCACTCTTGCGAGACACTTCAATTGCTAGTGTCATACTGTAGTATGCGCTATGTTAATTAATGAAAACAGCAGCCTTTATTATATACTACAGAAATGCTGCAGTACATGAACTTTGTGTCCTCGTGAAATACACCATATCTTAAAAGCATTACCTTTTTATTTCTGCGTGTTTACTGTTCAGTATAAAGTGTCGTTCATTTGTGTTAAGTTTTAAGTGTTAAAACAAACAACAACAATAAACAAGCAGCGCAGACCAGTGTTGCCAGATTGAAAGAAGGCTCTGACACCAAGTCTAACCAAAGACTTCAAAACGGTGGTTATGAAGTCATTCTTGCTTTCTTTTAGCGTTTTCCATGCAGGGCTTTGCCAGTTTTTCATGGAGGACTGTGCCTAAACTCAGCTGGTTTCATGGCAGAGTTTAGGACAATTTCATTAATTCGCAGTTATTACTAGAGGCCACTTCTCCGTAATCTCAAAGTGACGACAGGTTATTCGCATGCAGGAGTTGAATTATCTTATTTGACTTAACTGTCCAACTACAATAATTAAAAAGGTAAATTAACTTAATTTTCTGAATTACTGTTTCCAATGATGTCCTCAACCCTCTTGAGTTGCCTGTCGCCACAGAAAAAGCACCGATGAAGACTGTGAGCAAATGGCGCCTTTTGCTGAATTTTAAAGAATATTGAACACATTTCTTGAAACACCCTGTATGTACTACTTCTATTGACCTTTTCATAAACGCCTCCCTGGGTGCCGCCATAGCCCTCCTTGGGCTGTGCGAATTGGCGCGTCCCCTCGAAAATGCACTGGCAACGCTGCGCCCTTAGCCTTTGTGCTCCCGCGCACATCCCATCATGGTGGTGTTTTTTTTTCCTTCTTGTGAAAAGGTGCTTAGACCTACCATATATCACACAGTGTGCATATGCGTATATAAAAAAGTCGTATCCCGGCAGCGGCGGCTGCATTTCCGATGGAGGCGGAAATGTTGTAGGCCCATTGTGCTCAGATTTAGGTGCACGTTAAAGAACCCCAGGTGGTCGAAATTTCCGAAGCCCTCCACTTCAGCATCTCTCATAATCATATGGTCGTTTTGGGACGTTAAACACCACATATCAATCAATCAATCATCGTTTTTTATTTACTACAATCGTATATAAAAAAGTCACAGCTTTGCCGCAAAGGTGAAGCAATGAACCTGACAGCAACAAATAAGAAGGTCACGCGTAGAAGGGAAAGCAGATCGAAACGTGCCCTGCGTTTCTCACGCACAAATGACACGCGAAACGTACTCACAGGTACAGATGCAGGCGAGTAAGCGTCTCAGTTGTTACTTCGCTGTGTCTGAAAAGCACGCGCTTTTCGCAAACAGAGACTGTAATGATTGCAGTGACCTTTGTGCGCCCGGTAACTACAACAGAATCGTTCCAGGTAAATCCCGAAGCCAGCCAAGACGTACGATCCTTCCCACCGCGAGATGTGGGCGCGCGAGGGAGTGTCGCCCCCCTCCTCTAAGCAGGGCAAAGTACGCGTGGAAGATGAGAGCACGCGCCGCCGCGCGATGTGTGAACGCAGTGCATCTGAAGGTGTAGGGATATTTTGCCTAAGAAAAAAAAAAGGAAGAAGAAACGACGACCAGGAAGAGAGTGTATGTGGTGCACCATCAAAAATGCTAGACCCGTACACGCCCGTTTCGAGTCCCAGGCAAAGAAACAAACACTGAAGACGGATCCCTGAAGAGATATGGGAAGAACATGGGGGGGGGGGTGGAGTATCTCAAGTTCGTGTCTGTGCAACACCACCTAGATAATTTTAGACTCATTTAGGTGGTGTTGGTCTGTGCGTGCGGGGGAAGTGGGGATAGAGCTTCTTGATGCGGTAATGAAGACTACTCGCCGTGCGCTACCTGGTGCAGTGAGTGAGTGCTGGAAGTCCTTCGTAACGGAGCCAAATATTTCGGCCTATACTCGAGCCCCAGCCACGCGCGTCAGCCGCATCTTCGCGTAACATTCCGTTCGACCCATTCCCCGCAAGCGACATTCACCAAATAGTACATGCATGTGGGGTTGGTCTCCCTCTCGGCTCTGGCACAACTATACAGTCGACGATAGTTATAGCGCGAAAACAAAACGTCGACACAGAGACAAGAAGGACACGAAAGACACATGCCCCGCGTTTGTCACGCTCAAATGACGCGCCAAACGTACTCGCAGGTACAGATGCACGCGAATAAGCGTCTCAGATGTTACCTCGCTGTGTCTGAAAAGCGCGCGCTTTCCGCAAACGGAGACTGCAATGGTTGCAATGACCTTTGCGCGCCCGGTAACTACAACAGAATCGTTCCGGTGAAAGCGGAATGCCAGGCAAGACGTACGATCCTCCCGTTCATGTGTATGTCTCTGTGTGGTCGTTTTGTTCTCGCGCTATAACTATCGTCATGCCATACCAACTAGCCCAAGCTGCCACACTTCTAAATATACAGTCGAATGCATTTCGCGCTCCACGCGTGGCGGTGTTCGTTGCTGCGCCGTTAATTTCTTCGAGAACGCCGGGTGTTCGCGCCCGCAGTTGAGGCGTCCGTGAAGGCACGCATCGCCAATCCTCGCGCCCAGCGTGAAAAAGTACGTGCCAATTGTTGAGGGCCTTGAGAGCGCGCGAAACGCGTTTCAATTCCCTGCCCCCCTCCCCTTCCCCCCACACTCTCGCCGTCTTCCTCGACTGCGCCGAGAGTTTGTGCCCCCAGGACAGATTACTTACATTTCCACGCATGCAAAAGGGGGAAGGCATTGCCATCCCAATGCGTGCCCTCGAGCCCTGGGCCCAAGTTTTGGCGTGGAACTTGCACTCGGCTCGAAGGGAAATGCGCCAGTGCGCGAAGTTGGGCTATACAGTAGGTGGTCTTGAGTGCCGGCTTATCTGGCACTCTTGGAGTGGCCACGCTGTCTTTGCAGTTAAAGTGGGAACTTAGTGAGAAGAGCTGCATTAGCAGTTTGCCCCGTTTCCACAATTACCCCTTTTTCTTGCGCAAAAGATAAGCCTTGACATAGCTTCATAAAAAAAAGTAAAAATGACGCAGGAGCTAAGGGCTGCTTGAGACTCTTCCGCCTTGGAATGCCAGCTCGCAGTGGTGTCATAGGTTTTGGAAGGCGTTGGTTCGAAACTTTTCATGCTTTATACAGGACCAGATCACATTGAAATGTCAAAAACTGAAATTAATGTTTTTTTTTTAACTTTTAGAGAGCCAGGACGATAGAGGTATAGGGAAAAGTCACCTAAATCACGATGGCATGAAACACTGACGGAGAAGGCCAGGACTACGTATTGAGTGGCTCGTAATGGTATCTCGTGGCTTGAGCTCGGGAAAATATTGATTGATTTGTGGGGTTTAACGTCCCAAAAGCACTATATGATTATGAGATACGCCGTAGTGGAGGCCTCCGGAAATTTCGACCACCCGGGGTACTTTAACGTGACCCAAATCTGAGCAGATGGGCCTGCAGCATTTTCGCCTCCATCGAAAATGCAGCCGTTGTAGTCGGGATTCGATCCCGCGACCTGCGGGTCAGCAGCCGAGTATACCTTAGCCACTACACCACCGCGGCGGGGCAGCTCGGGAAGATTACAAGGCGTCATCATTGGATTCATCGCTCGGTGTTGGCTTTCAGGTGTGACTCCACTCTGCCTTACATAGCGCGGAGCCGCTAGTTTTGAACGCGTTTGAACAACCTCTGACCGCTGTTATTGTTCTCGACTTTAATTAACCCGGTGCAACTCACCACGAAGTATTGGCCATAAAACTAGGGACGCCTCGTTTAGTAGTAGAATTTGTTTATAACCTTGAAATGTTTACCAGTAGATAGTTTTGACTGCACTGGGCCTTGTAGCACTCACTGCACGCTCTTCTTCATTACGTGGCCATCACTTGCGAACTCTTTCGAGTCCGTCTATACCCGTGGACAACTTTTCTCGGCAATGAAGGGAAAGCTACAGGTATGGTGGTTAGCATACTACAGGGGCGGAGCTTCTGCACATCTACTAATGTACTACGTGAAGTAGTCCGGCATCGCGACTTTAGAAACATCGATTCAGACGCCGCTTGGCGTTCGCGGTACACGTAAGAAGAGCGACTTTCTCGCGCGTTCAAAAGCGCAATGTGATAACGATTAAATTAAAACAAATACGAATATCTTACTGGGGTGAGCTGCATCCTGTGTCAAAGAGCAACATGCATGAAATGAAAGCAGTGTCTTTCATATCTCACGTCGAAAGTAAGGACACAGTTGTATAGGACTACATTAACTCGTCGTATAGAATGCGTGCGATTTGGCTATGTAGCCTTCTGTGCGTTGCCAGTAAAATGGGTTGCTTACGATCGAAGTACCTTGGCTGTGTCAAAGGATATCGCCATGTGTTACTTTCTATTGTGCATAAATCCACGCTCGCTCGAAACTGCTATACACTGCGACATAGCAGCTGGACTCTTGTTTGCAGCGACTCGCGGAGCAGGCACGCGATGGCTGCCTCCCGTTTTTCCGAACTTGTGGTTCTAGTGCTTATATAGAACAGCATCCACTAATCACACTCGTACTTATTAATACATTTTTCTAGGCTCTTGAGAGCTTGAACTTGATATGAAAAATTTCGTGGCAGTATGCAAAACCATTTAGCTCAGTATACCTTATTCTACACACTTCAAAAGGGGTGAAATACGGAATGCGGAAACACCCGGGAGTGATAACCGCGTCGATGCAAATCGCCCGAGCAGCAACCTTAATTCTGCACGTTGAAACAGGGTTTCGAAATCAAATTGTTTCGCCCACCACCCGCCCTTGTACGGGAACGTAAGACCCGAAAATAGAAATTTGAAAGTTAATTTCAGCTTCGAAGTGGCAGTTGGCCGCATTTGTCTGTACCGCCTCGATCACAAATCTCTCAATAGGTACGCGGCGTCTCCCCGAAATAAATTTTCGTCGGGGTGACGCGGGCAGCCAGTCGGGCATCTCCACTTTTGGCTCAAAACAGTCGCTCCCCCCCCCCCTCCCCATTGTGCAGGTGCCTTTACCATGTTCTCGTCATCATCCTTTTCGGGTGGTTCGCCGAGAACAATGCGGCGGGAGAGGGGAGCTTTTCGGCGGCACTCGCTCGAACTCCAGAGACACGCATCTCCCCCTTCCCCCCTTCATGAGCCGGCGTATTGTAATGCTCGCGCTGCGCCTACGTAGAGAACAAAACGTGCTCATGCAGGGGTGCCGTGCATAATGGAGCGTACGTGGTATCCAGGGGTGAAGGAAATCTCGGCGCATCCCTCGCTGTAGTGTAATACGGTGCAGTGCACTCGTAAGGCTCCTACGATTGTATGCATCGACACGCGGAGGCCTGTTGTCGCTCGTACACGAAAACATTCTCACCCATACAGAGGCAAACGTATACGCGTGTTACCTTGTTTCGAATTAACAAATGCTGTACAAGTTGTTCACCAGTGATGATAACTTTCCGGAGTTCGCAAGGTTGTGTCTGGCAAACAGTGGAGAAGGAAACGCAGAATATGTAACGTAGATATCATTCCACACATTGAAGCAAGCAAGGAGTTTAGAATTCGCGTATTCAGGCAAATAGTGGATACACGTTGAATCGATCATACTGAGGACAATGAGCTGATTTCTCGAATACTGCATCATTAAGCGCGTCTGTCGATTAGAGCCTTGGCAAGTGATAGTGTGAACACTTTGAAAACTGTGCGGCTGATGTGTTCCCCTTCGTTTGGTAAACATATCTGTGTGATTGCCCGTGGTTGATCTGGCCATGCGGGGTGAGAATGAAAACGAAAACGTGTACTATAACTCAATTACCAAAGTAAAGGGCGTTCGTTGTACGAGACTGATCGCAAAGTGTCATAGTCACTCTGCTCTAATCGGAATTTTGACCTATCCAGCACCCCATAGCACGCTAAAGCTAGCAAAAACCTGCTCTAGAAAAGAAGAAATAAATA
Source organism: Rhipicephalus annulatus (assembly GCA_013436015.1). NCBI lineage: Eukaryota > Metazoa > Arthropoda > Arachnida > Ixodida > Ixodidae > Rhipicephalus > Rhipicephalus annulatus. The sequence continues at coordinate 17,157 of WOVY01012552.1, read as the reverse complement.
CCCGTGGGGCCTCACAAGGTTACTAACTATAGGCCCAGAAGTAGGCCGGCCGACAAGTGACACACCGAATTCGCAATGTCCATGCGTTAGTTCCGGTGAACACAAATATCTCTTAGCACCCACTGAATTGAGTGCGAATGCTAACTTTGTAGGAGACACTGTCTATTGTTCTAAGCAGGGATTCACCGAAGAGCTCCGTATGCTTATTGACAATGCACCGAGTAAGTAATTAGAGCGAGCCACGCAGTTCAGCTTCCGTGCGTTCAAGAAACCAAATTACCACCGAGAGAGAGAGAAAAAAATGTTGTGCTTCACTTTTGGACTTTTTTGCAATGCAGTGGAGCTCCGTGCGGAGCGCTTTTATGCACCGCGGTGAAGCCAATGTGTGAGGGATGCCATGGTCGCATTGCAAGAAAAGGAGGGAGGGGGTGAAACGCGAAGAACACTTCGTAAGCTTCGATTTATGTGCACGTTAAAGAACCCCTGGTGCTCGAAATTAATGGGGAGTACTCCACTAAGGAGTGCCTTATTATGGTATCCTCGGCCAACGTAATTACCGGCTGCATGTTCTCGTATGTAAGCCGCCTTCACTCTTCTCTCATCACCAGACCAGTGACGATGGGATGCACTCGTTGCTGAGTATGGGAGGCGTTGTGGGTTCGAATCCAGGACAACGGTTGCGTCGTGCCGTAGCCCAATCGTGACCCACCGCCGATGGAGTCGGTGTGAGCGCCCGCGCTGTCCTGCGAAGTGGCGGTTGATTGGTCCGGGGCCAGAGGAGCGATCCCATGCCTGCCCGAGGGCTGCTCGCTCGAATATGCCAGCTACTCGAGCCGGTAAGGTGTCCGACCATTGCGTCGGCTGCAGCAACGATCGATGCATTCTGATCTCTGGCCGGACACAACCGGGGTCGCTGCACCCCTGCGGGAATCTTCGCTTCAGCACTCGCTTCCCCGGGATGCTCGGCGATGGGACCTGCAGGGGGCCAGCCTCCACACCACTCCTGCTTCTTTCGGGGCTAATTTTCATGTTTATTCGCCATAACAGTCCGTCAATAAAAACTCAAGACGCAATCACGGGGCATGACTACTCTCCACTCATTAAATGTTTTTTTTTCTTATTCCAGGACTGGAGTCTACTGTTGGGAGTCTACTCTTCGTGGTAAGCGACAGGCGTAGCAGTGGCACAGAATCTTGATTACGACGCTCAGTCATAGCGGTTCACGGCACAAAATAAGCCACCATCAGCTTTCTTTTTTTTTTTTAGTAGTCGCACGATGTCGTGCGTCGGCGGCGATGTCCACACCTCCACTGCGCATGCTTGCGCCTCGCGTATCGTGCCGCATGCTAGGATCTCGTGGCAACTGTTTGAGTTGGCCTTGGACAATTAAAGTAATGCGCATTTGCTGGTTCAAATGCGCGGCCTGCACATGTGTACCGCAACGACTCAAGATTAAGATCCTGGGTACAGAAGTGCCGATAGCTTGGGAGGAGATTTACTATCAAGAACAAAGGCACGGGCTGTGTTATATATAGCGACGCATCAGTATATTTGTTCAACAGATAGTTCGGCCTGTTTGATTCAATGTTTGGTTAGCATCGAATCAAACGTCAATCAAACTCGCTATATCCTGTTTGTCTCCTTAGTTCCTGAAATAGAGAAAAATGAAGTTTTTATTTATTTATTTATTTATTTATTCATTTATTAGCAACGCCTTGGCGGCACGCTTGCGCTTAGGGGATCTACTTTTTGTGGTATGTTCCCGAAATGAAGTCAGTTGATGTTTAGGCGCTCGCCCTGTGCGATGTGTTCTTGTATTCCGTAGTAGAGTACCAAGTGCTCGTACTCTAAATCGTTACCTACTTTTTCTAATCTCCCCTCTTGTATTCTCGGTTATTATTTCTTTTCCACTTTAGAGCTAAAAAAAGATGTCGTTTTGGCAACTATCAAGGAATCAGCTCGGCGCATCCCGAATTCCAACGATATAAGTTGGGATATAAAGCTATGATTGCCCTCTAGGAAAGTGTAGTGTTGCGTATGCTTCGGGCTATTATACACGAAGTAAGACCAATACCGTAGCAAATACTAACAGCACAACCAAGTACTTTTTTCAGGTTGTGAAGCTTATGTGGTCCTTGTCCGGAGGTAAAGTCTCTGCGGCAAAGCGAGGCGTGACATTTCGTGAAGTCGTTCATTCCGTCCCCTGTGCCAACGGACCCCTTTTCTTTCTTGGAAGGCTATGTTTCTACGAAGGCGGGGGTCCATTCTCTTGGGAGGTGGAACAATAGCTGAAGAATGCGTTCGCGACGTAGTGCGGATCTTCCGAGATGGTTGGCCAGAAGACAGGTTGTGCGCGGATATTATGGGGAAAGTATAGGTTCAAAGGGAGTCTCTCTTAAACACACACACACACACACACACACACACACACACACACACACACACACACACACACACACACACACACACACACACACACACACACACACACACACACACACACACACACACACTTATATAATCCTTTATAAGAATGCGAGGTTGGCACCGCCTACTCCCCAACCCTATTTTTCCCCCTGAGGCGTATGGGGAAGAAAGGCGCCGAAATGGGAGCCGCTTTGTTTCGCCTGATGGCCCACCCGTTCCCGAAAGAAAACATCCCCCCCGCTGTGGTAGCGCGTACCTTTGTTCACGTTTCTACATATAGAGTATATACGTATATATTTGTGCGGTCCCCGTCGGCTGGTGCGCTTTGTCCCGAACATCAATAGTGATGCGTGTGTGTGTGGTGACGGTCGGGACCCGACGGTGCGATCTGGCGTGAACGCGAGGAGAACGTATATATCCTACGGAGTTATGGTCGCAATATATAGATCCAGCAACCACCTTCTCCCGTCTATAGAACCGCCACGGTAACACAAAAGCATTGGCCTGCAGAATACCGCCTTTCTTGGTGCACGTCCCCCCTTTCTTCACGTTTGTCAAAAACGAAACCACTTGCTGAGGGAATCGACTTCTGGCTTTCTTTTGTGGTATTCGTATGGGGGACGGCTTTTGTAGTCGGCATGGCGTCAGCTCACCTCTGTTTCAAAGAAACGATCGCTTTACTCATCCTTCTGTGAAGCCTTTGTGCGAACACTTTTGATGGAAATCGTAAATTGCCTATATACCATCTTGCGACAGTGTTTTGTTCGACGGGTCATGTGTGCGCGAAGCGCCAGTCATGGAGTCGCTGACTGTATATTATAAGCTTCTAAAAGGAAAGAAAATAAGACGACGCAAACCACCATAAAAGAATGGGCGAAAGGAAAGGACGTCATGCTTCTTGCTCGTCGCCTTAATGCCCGAAGACATTCCTAGGAAGGACGAGCGAGTTATAGGTATGGGTTTGCCATTGTCCATACTATGCTGAATGCGCCGGTTCTCGCCCGAGCTCTGTAGGTATGGGGTGTGTGAATGAATAATATCCGAGGTTTTATGTCCGAAAACCGCGATATGATTATGAGAGACTCCGTGAAAGGGGGCTCCGAAAATCGCGACCACCTGGTGTCGTTGCACTGACATCGCATAGTGCGTGGGCCTCTGCCATTTAGCTCCCATCGAAATGGGACCGCCGCAGCCGAAATCGAAGCCGTGACTTTCCGGTTGGAAGCCGTGCAGCATAACCACAGCTCACATTCACTATAACTTGCGAACTTCAGGATACGTGGCTCAGTGATCTTCAGAATTTTGCACGTCTTCCGTTCACGTTTATTTCTACAACCTAACTCTAACCATTTGCGATGGCCCCGGAACACCAGTGCATCACCCATAGTCAGAAAAGTGCGAGTGGAGACCATTTTGTGAAAATTATGGGGCTCGTTTGACCACGTGTGTCGATGTCCCAGGTTGTATTGTCACGGGGTCGTGACTTGGTATGCCCAGGACAGTCCTGTATTCACCTTTTCACAAACGCCTCCCTGGGCGCCGCCATAGCCCTCCTTGGGCCATGCAAATTGGCGCGTCCCCTCGAAAATGCACTGGCAACGCTGCGCCCTTAGCCTTTGTACTTCCGCGCACAGCTCATCATGGCGGTGTTTTTTTCCTTCCTGTGAAAAGGTGTATAGTTAACGGGGGATGGAGGATAGTCCCCCTCTAAATTAAGTTGCAGGTGTGCGTGTTACGCATAGTACTTATAATAAGTATAAGTGTTTTTCGAGGCGTTCAACAAGCCCCCCCCCCCCTCTTTCCCTAAAAAAAACCCTGCCTATGAGCTCGGGTCCAGGATGAAATTATTTGGACGAACTTGTGCCCGGTAAACGGAAACCCTGACGCACTGCTCTGACAGCAACGAAACATGCGTCGGCCGTCGATAAGCTAATCGTTGGGACGCGCCATCTTTTGTAGATCACGCCTATAACTTTCCAGTTTAATCACTGGTGGTCGCGTAAGCTCTGGACAGTGCTGGACTCTTCGCGTTCTGCGCGCAACATTAACGAAACGATCTACCGCCATAGTGAAGCTTATCGAACACTGAAGGCGCGGTCTGCGCCGAGCATTGCTGACAGTCTTTAGGCCTACCAGGGCCTTACGCCAAGTAACTCAGAATTGAAATAGGAAAGGCGTGTGTCAATATTGAGCGCGTACAGCACATTACGCTTTAAAATGGGGTAATCGCGGCCGAATTCGGTGCCCTTCGCAGTCGTAACGAATGCATCGCAGTCAGGGCTCACCCCCAGGCAACGCAGAGAATGCTATCGCTATACTTTCTCCCTATCGTTCGTAGAGAACATGTCGAAAGTATGAATCGCCCTATACAGCGTCGACACATTTTGCGTTGCCCCGCCCCAGGGTTGAAGGAAAAAGGATGAGTGCAGTCGCGATATATTCTGTGGCGTCGCGGCTCTGCGTGGTATATCCGCCTGTATAATAGACGGATGGATGAATTAATGGGTTACGGAAGCGCGCCCTGTGGACGTTCACCCGCTCTAACCAACCTTCCACCTTAGTGAGAATAGAGTGATGAATGGAAGGATGCGGCTCGCGCGTAATTGTTCCCAAGCTTGAAGGGTAGGAACACGTCAGTCTCAGTAGCAGCGAAGGTGATCTGCCGTTATTTGGGTGGTTTATGAACGCGAAGCATGTTTTTGAGAACGTCAATCAAAGTTTCAGAAACAAACAATATTTCTGATGGTTATTTCTTGTATTCTGCAGAAAAGAAATAAAATTGTGATCTAAAGCAGTACATGCGAGTAGTCCAATAAAATATACGTTGGACCATACATTGAAAAAAGTACATAAAAGTATGTGGGAGGCAGGGACGTAAGCCAGGGGGTGGGGCAGGAGGCTTCGGATGAAGCGTTGTGGTTTGCCTGAGGCTATAGGGTTTTTCAAAGCCTTCAAAAGGTGCCCCCCCCCCCCCCTTACTCGAAAAAAAAAATCCTGTATCCACAGTGCGAATGCAAAACTGAAGTATAGTACGTTAAAATGAAGTTCACATTGTTTTTGTCGATAAAATTACGGGAGGCGTAATCTTTGTCCCTACTTTGAACCATATGATCTAAAGCATTGCCTCCGAGATGCGGCGCACAGCAATTCATTTGTAGAGCAGACGACGGATGACAACTTGCCCTAAAGCGTGTTCTTCAGTCTAATGCGGCAGTCTTCGTGCCCCAGATGATAAAAATGTGTTATGACTCGTTTATGAACCCATTCGAACATTCAATTCTCTTACCCAACGTGTTGCAAACACATGGCCGGTCACAGCAGCTCCATCTGTGTGTCAGTAATGGAGAGGCACCACATATTAGAAGTCTCAGTGCTCTACGTATAAGAGTGAATTCAAATACGGTAGAATACCGTGTTCAAAATAGTTACTCCTATCTACTAAAACAGCCTTTCTTCACCAAATGCGGTCGCGTTTACTCGCGTTTGAAGCTCATTGCCGCTTTTCCGTTCCGATTTCTAGATTTCTCTGCTTATCAGTGCATTCTCGAAAAGCTCTGATTTGTACCACGAATATTGTCGCTAAAAACAAAATAATGCAACATGTTATTCTATATTACTGTATGATGGCCTTCAATTGTCTATTTACGAGATTTTCAGAAAAATCGAAGATGGAGGTTTTTTATTATTCAAATTTCAGTGGAGTACACTTTTGCCAATATAAGAATTTTGAGGCAATATATAAAAATTTGCATTTGTCCTACGGCAACAATAATTTATGTACCTAATGAACACGCTATATCCTTAAAACATGTCAAGTTTGAAAACGCTGCTTGCATTACTTTCGAAGAAAAAAAAAGGGGGGGATACGTAACTTATTTTAAACTGTCGCAAAATTAGATATCTTTAAAAGCTATTTTCTTAAAGTCTGCAAACTTGAAACCGTATGAATTCATTCTTCATTAGACATACATTTCAGGTAAAGAATATCTTTCTTGAAACAAAGAAATTTGTCTTTTTATAGCATCTGCAATTTTCGAAAATGACAGGTGACGAAATTGGTGCCTCCATGTTGGTGAAGTTTGATATTTTTTTCTCGTAAGTTGTGCCGTTAATTATAAAACGAAATTGACTTTCAGGCTACCTGGTGAGAGGTGCACAAAATATAAAATACTCAATGAAATCTAAAATATCAACTTTTGGACCCGTGTCGATCTCTCGTGAAATCAATCACCCGTAAGTTAGCGCCATCTATTCCCGGCTGCTGAGATTATGAGATGAATCTTAGTTTAACTTTATTTAACTGATGCTCTTGATTTAACTGTCGAAAGCACAGGGTGTGCGGCGGCTGCATTTCTGATGGAGGCGGAAATGTTGTAGGCCCGTGTGCTCAGGTTTGGGCGCACGTTAAAGAACCCCAGGCGGTCGAAATTTCCGGAGCCCTCCAATACGGCGTCTCTCATAATCATATGGTGGTTTTGGGACGTTAAACCCCACATATGAATCAATCAAAGTACATGGTGCCCCAGCTAAATCTAACCAGTTTTAAAATGTGCTGGCGAACATACCCTATGACGACGCGATGAAATACACGATGCTGACTATAGTTTGTAATTAGTCACGCTATATCTCTTGAAGCTGTGAAGTCGAGCAAAAGAATTCCGATGAGAAGGTTTTAGATCGGCATACGCAACGTCTAATTAGGCTGTTTCTCAATTTCAGTGAAGTAGTAGGGATTTCAATAGAACTGAAACTTGGGCTAGTTGGTACGGCTGCTTATAGTAAACGAAAATGATTTTTAGGACATGCGTAAATATTCTTTTTATTTAGCCGACAATGACCGTGACGGCTTGGTTCTACAGCGATCGTGGGTAGAAAGCTATGTATCAAGGTATCAAGTTAGCAATGTTGGCCGCACGGCTTAATGCATTATCCGTAGGCGTACCGTATTGCGTATTACTCAACTCCGCGAGGCTTCCCGCCCAGCGCTTGTGAAATGAATTTGTCGAGGACCATCTTTGGCTAAAACATGTTGGCGGAATTATTGGTTATATCTTCCGTGACACTAGGGCCAGTAAGCGTGACTGGACTAAAGTGGCAAGGACGCAGCGCAATCTTTAGCGTGGCTGCTACACGTCCCTGTCTGTCAGTGACGTGGTCAGAGGATAACACAGCGGTCCTCTCCCCTGCATCCCGAAATTTCTTTTCTTTTCACCATTGCATGCAGTGCGAAAAATGATCATTTTCAAAAGGTGCCCCCCCCCCCCCGCCCCCCTGAAAGAAAAAATTCTGCCTTCACCCCTGCCGTCTGTACGCGATGGGAACGCTATTTAGTCATACAGGGTTCATCCCTTGTGAGTGGATGCGGTATACTTCGCAGCTGAGCACCAGGAAGAGGGCTCGACTCCTCCCTCTTCCTCCCGTCTGTATTTATCGGCACGTTGGCAGTCAGCCTCGTGTACCTAATCAATTCTGACAGCCGATCGCGCAGTTACACAGGATGAAGAACAGCTGATGTGGTTGGTGCATCTTCAAAACATCGGAAAAAGCGACATGGACAAAAGAAGCGCTGTGGTTGATCCCAGTATCTTTTTTTTTGACCGTGTCGTTATTGCACTGTTTTTAAAATCTTCACGTTCGCAGGATGAGGGCCAGCCCTTCTTTATTGCCCCGTCTCTCTTTCTCTGTTTGTGACCTGCTAGTACGGTTCACAGAACTGCTCCTACATGCGGTCATTAGTGGCGCTACGGAAACTTCTTTTGTTCCTCCTTCTCGTAAGGAATAAATACCAATTCTACGGAGAACATCAATGGCGCAATCGCGACTGTATATAATGCGTTTGCTATAGTGTGTTTGGGTATGTTTGTGCGCGATGTAGACCCTGTAGCGTACCACCATTCTCTTTTTCATTAGTGGACCGGAGTGCTTAGACCGTTCTTTATTCTTTTCGTGCTAGCAGTTAGTGCGTGGTAGTAGTCGTAGGCATCGATTGACTTCGCTTTTGCTTATTGAGGCACCGCTGCGTGACCACAACGAGGTTAGCCCGACGAAACAACATTGAAGTGCGATTGTTTGCCGACGATTGTCTTTTGTTACACGCGTCAAGACTGTCTCTGACCAAACTTGTTTAAATGATGCCTTAAACATTATTCACAATTGGTGTGCAAAATGGGATATGGAAATCAACCCTAAGAAGTCTGCCTGCATGACAGTCTCAAACAAGAAAACGCCTTTAGTGTTTGACTATACAGTGAATACTAACCAAATAAAAAGATCCACCCAAATTAAATATCTTGGTATGACAATTACAGATACACTAAATTGGAATGCACATATTGACAATATCTGCGGATCAGCGCAGCGGAAACTTGGACTACTGAGACGTAAATTAAGAGGTGCTCCTCCTGAGGTTAAACTTCAGGCGTACAAAACTATTGTTCGGCCTACCTTAGAATACGCTAGTATGATCTGGGACCCCCATCACCAATATCAAATAGATAAACTGGAGCGTGTTCAGAGGCTAGCAGCGCGATTTATTTTTTCCGTTTATGAGAGGAGGCAGTCAATAACGGCCCTGCTCACTGGGGTTGAACTTCCTCAGCTTGCCATTCGCCGAAAAATCAATCGATTAAAGTTTTTATATCAGCTTTACAACAATAAACTCAATTTAAACCCTTCTCTCTATTTGCGTCCCCCAGGAAGAGTCTCATCAAGAACCAATCACCCACACGTAATTATGCCCTACACACCGAGAATTGACACATTTAAAAACACTTTCTTGTCAGAACGATTGTCGACTGGAACTGTCTTGCCGTCGATTTCTTTGAGAAGTAGACACAGTTGAATCTTTTGTTGATAAATTAGAATTGTCATTGTATGATGTAGTTCCCACTCTGTAACAGCCCGACAGGGCTTACAGTATTGTGAATAATAATAAAAAATAAATAAACGGCTCAGTGATGAGAGAAGAGTGCGTCCAGAGCCATACGGGCAGCGTTGCCATGGTTATTGGCGTTGCGAACACACACACACACACACACACACCACACACACACACAACACACACACCACCACACACACACACACACACACACACACACACACACACACACACACACGCACACACAGAGAGAGAGAGAGTAGAGAGTCGAATTTTTTCACTTTCTGAACGCTCGTCTGCCTATGCAAAGGCTTACACGTCGTTAATCGCATTTGCGCTTCAGAGTAGCTTGATTGCAAGTGCAACCTGGTGGCATATGCATTTATCTGGATCTGATCGTTTTGTTCTCGAGTTGTAGGTTGTACAATGTGTCCATCTCTGTTGAGAGAAAACTGCGTGTACCGAGTACGTTGCGTTAACCAGACCGACGATTGCTATTGTGGGCTCGAGAAGGCGTAGTGCGTTGTTCGTTTGTTTCGCCTCGTCGCGCTTGGTTAACAAACCATATATGATAGCCTCAATTGCACACCCCACGTGGGTTTTTATTCTTTGTTTTCTCTGTTTCTTTCACTCTTTCTTTATCTGATTCTTTCTCTCGCGCTTTCTTTTTGTTTTTCTCTATCTTTCTTTCTCCCTCTCTTTCTCTCTCTCTTTCACTCTTCTTTCTCTCGTTTTCTTTCACTCTTTCTTTCCCTCGTAACCATATCGCGGTTTGGTACGTAAAACACCAACAATTAGTGTATAATTATCCTTTGTAATTAATTTTTGTTTGCATCCGTCACTTAAGCGTTCGACCGTCTTTCGAAGTGCTGTGATGACAGCTTACAAACAATGGTTGCATGTGAGCCATGCATGCGCCAGTAAAAAAATAGTGGTGGGCACAAATAGCGTACGAAGTCAAGAGAACGCTAAAAGAAAAGTCAGAGTCGAGTTAACCGCGGGAGCTTCAAAATGTTCACTGTATGTTCGTCAAGAGACTAAAATAAAGCCAAGTTTTTCTAACTATATTTCGTAAGGGTACGCGCTTGATGACATAAAGGTGCCTATAAATACACTACATAGAGGGAACTCTGGCGCCTGTGTCTATGGGAGCTGCAACGCACAGCGATTGATCGAGCATGGTAATGATGGGTAGTACGCAAATTTGTCTAATCTTCGTACTTTCAGCTTCGGTCTGGCTTCCCATGGGTTGGCGCCGACTTTCTTATGAGACGACAGTCGGCAAGTGTTCAGCAGTTGCACTTCACCACCTCGACGACCTTTTAGGCTCGCGAATTCAAATCGGCTCACGAAGTTCACAACTGTCCGTTCTTTTAATCAGAAACAAAACCAAAACACAGCAATGAACAAAGCCACAAGTCACTTCGAGCCCGCGAGCGCAAAAACTATAGGCAAGTTTGTGTACTACCCATTATTCCTATACGGTCCCTGAACGATCGTAGTGCCAGAGTCCCCTCTAGTTAATTTTAGGACACTCTATGGGCTTGAGCCGCTTGATCCATCCGCTCGGAGCCCGCCACCTTGCCATCCTCCCCAAAGGAGAGAGTCTAGAGAGGTTAATGGAGCTTGTTATGGCCGCTCATGGGAGCTAATCCTATATCGCTGGCTGTGGTCGCTCAAGGGACCGATAGCTAAGGTAGCCCGGTCTCTCACGTGAAAGCTTCGGTGGACCACTTCTTGCACCAAGGAAATGAGAGACAAAACAAAGAACCTAAATGACTTTGCATTTGTGTTTTTGTGTATTGCTATGAAAAGCCAGACCGCTCCCCGTGCAGTCGGGACCCTTTAGCTCATTTTTGTTTGCTTGTTCGCTCTCTCTTTCTCTCTCTGCCGCAATGCAGAGCGTGTTTAAGCTCCAAAGAACTCTATTCAATGCCGTCTTGCAAATCTTACATTGCAACGCAATATTGAAAAGGAGGTCCCAAAGGTCCCAGGCTTCAAGGACCTCTTCGGTAGTAATTCAAAATAACAAAACAAATTGGGTTAAAGCAACAAAAGAACAAACGTAGGTGCGCTACTTGTTAGTCGCAAGGATGATGGGAAGGGGGCTCGCTATCCTTCGCCGTCCGGAAGTGATTGTGGAGAAATGAAAAACAGAGCAGTTGAGAGAGGTAGAGGGAATTGAAGCAGGATTGGACCTGACGATGCTTGTCAGAGCTGGGAGGTCCTTGGTCGTTTAAGATGAACGAAAACGAAGTTCTGGAGAATGGAGCAAGCAGGACGATGGTGCGCGGATCGGTCGGGCGTGCACGCTTAATTAGGGCCGGCGCCTCTTCTGCCTCTGTTCATTCCCAACGGGTTATCGTGTGTTCTCCCCTCCCCAGGCCTCGTCTCTTCTTGTGCTTCTCAAAGGATTGCGACCATAGCTAGCGCTCTTCTGCGGTCCCTCCAGGGGACTTGCTCTCTCTCTCTCTCTCTCTCTCTTTATATATATTGTGAGCGCTGATTGTGTTGCTCATCATTCACTTTCAACATTCACCTGCGCATACAAGCACCGTGATCACATCATCCGTAGCCGCTCGCTGCTTGTTCGGGTTGCTGGCTCGCGCGTCTGGGTTGACAATAAAACGGTCGCTCCTTCGTACCTGACGTTCGTCTCACAAGTGGTGGAGCGTGCTGTGATTCCCAAGTCCTCGTGCACTACCGGTCACCTCTGGAGCTCCGATCAGGTCGACGGCTGTGCTTGCCAACAGTGATGGCGCAAAACGACCCACCCCCTGCCGCCTTCTTTCGCACCACCCGCTCAGCCTGCTGGGGCCTCTCCACACCGTGAGTAACCTCGCAACGAGACCTCCAGTGTTTTCTGGCCTTCGCGGTGAGGACGTAGAAGAATGGCTGGACAGTTACGACCGTACCAGTGCTGCAATTAATGGGATGAGGCACATAAGCTGCGCTATGTATCCTTTTATCTGAAGGAGGTTGCTAAGACGTGGTACATAACCACGAACGCGACTTTCCTGATTGGTCAGCATTCACGGTGCAGCTGCGTCAAATATTCGGCAGCCTTCTACAGGACGCTCTGAGGTAGCTAAACATAAGCTCGCTACCCCATCCAGGGGCCTGACGAATCGTACACTCGTACATTGAAGACGTTCTGGCCCTCTGCCGCGCGCCAAAAGGACATGCCGGAGGCCGATCGTATTCGGCAAGTAATGAAAGGCATCAACTCCGTCGCCTTTAATGCTCTTGTCATGCAGAGCCCGACAACAGTTCAGGACATTATTACCACCTTCCAGCGCCTGGACGCACTTTACTCAATGCGCCTTCCACACGCCTCCTATGACACTCGTCTTACTGCTGCGAGCATGAGCTGCGAGCTCTAATTCGCACCATAGTGAGAGAGTAACTTCACAGCCCTTGTTTCCTGCCAGCGCACCGACTTCACCTGCCCGCTCACCCCCCTCCTAACCTGCGGGAAATTATAAAGGACGAATTGGCGTCGATGACGAGCGTCGCACGTGCCCCGCCTCCTGTGCCCTTACATGTGCCTACGTATGCCGAAGTCGTGTCACGGCCTCCTCCACCTACTCCACCTGTAACTACGGACGTCGTATACGACCATTGGCCGCGATGGCCAGCCAAGGCACCACCACAACCACACGTTCCCTGCCTGGCGCCCTACGCGCCCCGTCTGTTACTACTGTGGCATAAGAGGACATATCTCCCGCTTTTGCCGTCGGCGCCAGCAAGATGAAACGACGAGGTTATTCTTCGTACGAGAGTGACCGGGCTGCGAGGTCTGACCCCTACGTTCCAGGAACCTACATTCCCTCGTCACGACGTCGCCTTCGCCTCCTTTGTCCCACGGTGAACCTCGTTCTTCCCGCTCACCCCGCCGTCGTTCACCATCGCCCTTCCGCCGTACTACTTCGCCTTTACGTTCTGCCCGGATGCCCCTCGACAGCCACTCGGAAACTAGCAGCTGGCAGTTTTTGGAGGAGAAACTGCCTGTCGTCGAAGTGTCCCAATTCCTCCTGCGCGCCCTGCAAATTTACTAACTGTTTGTGTAGAAGGCATTTCGGTTGACGCACTCGTGGACACTGGAGCAGCCATTTCGGTCATTGATCGCGAACTATGTCATCGTCTACGAAAAGTGCAAACTCCATATGTTGGTCCGGTGTTATGTGGTGCTAATGAAAATAGAATTTACCCTATTGGACAATGCACTGTTCGTGTTCTGATCGACGGAATTCGTCACCATATACAATTGGCTGTGCTTTCTTCATGTGCTCATCCGATTATATTGGGCTGGGACTTCCTGTCAGCCGCTTCCGCTGTCATTTCGTGTGGTCCGCCCGTTATTCGCATTACGGACACTGAAATTCTAGTGCTACGATTTTTCGTCGCCTCACCTTGTTGCAGCTGCAGACTTGTACTGCCCCCGGCCCAAGAACGTATCCTCACCATTAGATCCAGCGATACCATTGACGGGTGACGCAGTGGTTGTCCCCGATCAGCGCTGCATTTTCCGAGGAATCGCCATCGCATGTTGTCTAGTGCGGTTTTCGCGTGGTCATGCCAGTATCACCGCCTACAACACGACAACAGAGCCACAACTACTGCCAGAGGGGTCCACTGTTGCCAGCCTTATCGACATAGCACCGGTATGTGTCGTCACTGTATCGTCTCCGCCGTCAGTCGCTAAGTGTACGCCACCAGGAGGCTCATCTAATGCGCTTAAAGCCACTTTGAGTCCATATCTCACTCCAACGCAAACTAATGACTTAATGGCCCTTTTAACAAAACACAAGACTTGTTTGACGTTTGTTCGGACGGCTTAGGTCAAACTACGGTGACCTCTCATCACAATCGCCACAGACGGTTCTCGTATTATCCGCCGTCGCCCTTACCGCGTGTCGTCTTCAGAACGCAAGGTCATCGAGGAACAAGTCAATGACATGCTCGCACGCAACGTTATCAGGCCTTCCACAAGCCCTTGGTCTTCTCCTGTTGTCCTAGTTAAGAAAAGGGACGGATCAGTGCGATTTTGCGTTGATTACAGGGCACTAAACAAAATTACGCGCAAGGATGTATATCCTATGCCTCGAATTGGACGATGCACTTGACACCTTACAGGGTGCAGAATATTTCTCAAGTCTCGACCTACGATCTGGGTATTGGCAGATCCCGATGCATGAGTCTGATAAAGAGAAGACAGCGTTTGCTACTATCTGATGGTCTCTTCGAATTCAATGTGGATGCCTTTTGGGCTCTGCAATGCCCCAGCCACATTGAGCGGAATGATCGATACGGTGCTGCGTGGCCTAAAATGGAAGACCTGTCTTTGTTACCTGGACGACATCGTCATCTTTTCATCCACTTCTCGCAACACCTAGAACGTCTAGACGAGGTGCTCACAATGTCTAGCCAAAGCCGGTCTCCAGCTAAATACCAGAAGTTGTCGGTTTGCGAGCCGCAGCATCAAAGTGTTAGGCCACGTTGTCAGCAAGCTTGGCATCGAACCTGATCCCGACAAAGTGGCCGCTTGTGCTGCACTTTCCTAAGCCACACGCTCAAAGACCTTCGCAGCTTCCCTCGGCTTTAGCCTCTTACTTTACTTCCGTACTTCCGCCGTTGTTGTCCGTGATTTTGCCACTATCGCGCTCCTCTTCACAAACTCCTGACCACAAGTGCATCATTTCTTGGGACAGATGACCTGTGAAGCTGCTTTCCAGACCCTGAAGCGATGCCTCACGTCAGGGCCAGTTCTTCGCCATTTTGATCCCACAGCCCCTACTATATTACACCACTGACGCAAGTGGGCACGGAATCGGCGCTGTCCTGCTGCAGCGTGACCAGGCTTCACAGAGCAAGTCGTGGCTTACGCGAGCCGTACTCTTCTCCCCAGCGGAACGCAATTACAGCATCACTGAAACAGGAATGTCTCGCTATCGTATGGTCCGTGCAAAAATTTCGCCCCTATTTGTATGGCCGGCGCGGCCGCTTCACGATCGTCACGGTCATCATGCGCTCTGTTGGTTTCATCATTAAAAACTTGTCAGGACGCCTCGGTCTTGGGGGCTCCGACTGCAGGAGTATGACTACAGGGTCACATACCGGTCGGGTCGCAACACCAAGATGCCGACGCTTTGTCCACGCTGTCCGCTGTTGCAAAATCCTGACGCATCTACCTGCTGCGCAGCACCCTCCCAGCCAAGAGACCAAGCAGATGACCAGTCTATAGTCCCATCGAGCCCACTGGCACCGGATGACTTCCTTCAATCCGCAGACCTCACCCTCGCTCCAACGTGGCAGACACATACTGCCGTACAATCATCGATCGGCTCACCGGCTCATCTCGTGCTCCCAACAGCCGCTTGCGACGGACAACTCACCGCGTTCAAACTTCATGACGGAACGCTACTTCGACAAACTTACCATCCTCTCGGTAGCCGATGGGTCCCGGTCATACCTCGCTCACTTCGACTCCAAGTCTTAGAAGCCTTCATGACGACCCGACGGCTGGCCACTTGGGTTTTCATAAAACCTACGATCGCATTAAGACTCGCTGCTTCTGGCCTGGCCTCTCCACTAGTGTTTCCAGGTACGTCACTTCCTGTTCATCATGTCAGCACCGAAACGTTCGACATCTCTTCCCTGCCGGCCCTCTACACACCTCTCCCGTGCCCATCCGCTCCCTTCGAGTTTCGTCGGCATAGACTTATACGGACCCCTTCCGCTTACCGCCGCCGGTCACCGCTGGATTGTTACTGCCGTAGACCATCTTACTCGCTACGCTGAGACGGCAGCTCTTCCTACTGGAGCTGCCAGCGAAGTAGCCGACTTTGTTCTGCGTGCCATATCCTGCGCCACGGCGCCCCTCGTGTTCTCCTGAGTGACCGTGGCAAGACATTCTTTCTCGTGTGCTCGCTGAAGTTTTACAGGCCTCTGACACAATCCATAAGACCACCTCGGCATATCATCCGCAAACAAATGGTCCTTACTGAGCGTTTTCATAGAACTTTGTCAGACATGATCTCTATGTATGTCCAACCCGATCACAGAACTGGGGACACAATACTACCTTTCGTCACGTTTGCCTATAACACTGCCCTACAACGCACTACAAGTTACAGCCCGTGTTTTTCTTGTGTATGGCCGTGCACCATCTTTTGTTCTAGACACCAGCTTTTTTGTCCACGCCTTCTGTCCCATCTGCGTCCCTTCCGGAAGAATTCGCTGCCCGGGTCAACCACTGCCGCACAATCGCCCGCGCCAACACCTCTACCATTCAGGCCCAGCGAAAAGTTCGTTGTGATGCGACACGTCGAGTGTGTCATTCTACCCAGGCGACGAAGTGCTCCTCTGGACACCTGTTCGCACACCCGGCCTCTGTGAAAAATTCATTCACAGATACCTGGGTCCTTACACCGTGCTTGAACGAACATCGGCCGTAAATTATCGCGTCGCTCCGGTTACTTCGGCTTCTGATCGCCGTCGTCGCGGGACCGAGATCGTCCATGTGTCTCGCCTGAAACCTTACATCCGGCGCTCATACACTTACTAAATGAACGTCTTGCAGACCGCTTTCGTGTAGGGGGGAAATAGTGTGAGCGCTGATTGTGTTGCTCATCATTTTCACTTTCACCTGCGCATACAAAGCACCGTGATCATCATCATCGTAGCCGCTCGCTGCTTGTTCGGTTGCTGGCTCGCGCGTCTGGGTTGACAATAAAACGGTCGCTCCTTCGTACCTGACGTCGTCTCACAAGATATATATATATATATATATATATATATATATATATCTATAATATATATATAGATATATGATATATATATATATATATATC
>WOVY01012551.1:0-76859 GCA_013436015.1 Rhipicephalus annulatus | reverse complement strand
GCAGCATCAAAGTGTTAGGCCCGTTGTCGGCACAGCTTGGCATCGAACCTGATCCCGACAAAGTGGCCGCTGTGCTGCACTTTCCTAAGCCCACCACGCTCAAAGACCTTCGCAGCTTCCTCGGCTTAGCTCTTACTTCCGCCGTTTTGTCCGTTGATTTTGCCACTATACGGCGCTCCTCTTCACAACTCTCTGACCACAAGCGGCATCATTTCTTTGGACAGATGACTGTGAAGCTTGCTTCCAGACCCTGAAGCGATGCCTCACGTCAGGGCCAGTTCTTCGCCATTTTGATCCCACAGCCCCTACTATATTACACACTGACGCAAGTGGGCACGGAATCGGCGCTGTCCTGCTGCAGCGTGACCAGGCTTCACAAGAGCAAGTCGTGGCTTACGCGAGCCGTACTCTCTCCCCAGCGGAACGCAAATTACAGCATCACTGAACAGGAATGTCTCGCTATCGTATGGTCCGTGCAAAAATTTCGCCCCTATTTGTATGGCCGCCGCTTCACGATCGTCACGGATCATCATGCGCTCTGTTGGTTGTCATCATTAAAAAACTTGTCAGGACGCCTCGGTCGTTGGGTGCTCCGACTGCAGGAGTATGACTACAGTGTCACATACCGTCGGGTCGCAAACACCCAGATGCCGACGCTTTGTCACGCTGTCCGCTGTTGCAAAATCATGACGCATCTACCTGCTGCGCAGCAACCTCCAGAAACAAGAGACCAAGCAGATGACCAGTCTTAGTCCCATCGAGCCACTGCACCGGATGACTTCCTTCAATCCGCAGACCTCACCTCGCTCCAACGTGCAGACACATACTGCCGTACAATCATCGATCGGCTCACCGGCTCATCTCGTGCTCCAACAGCCGCTTGCGACGACAACTCACGCGTTTCAAACTTCATGACGGAAACGCTACTTCGACAAACTTACCATCCTCTCGGTAGCCGATGGGTCCCGGTCATACCCGCTCACTTCGACTCCAAGTCTTAGAAGCCTTTCATGACGACCCGACGGCTGGCCACTTGGGTTTTCATAAAACCTACGATCGCATTAAGACTCGCTGCTTCTGGCCTGGCCTCTCACTAGTGTTTCCAGGTACGTCACTTTCCGTTCATCATGTCAGCACCGAAAACGTTCGACAACTCTTCCCGCCGGCCCTCTACAACCTCTCCCGTGCCCATCCGCTCCCTTCGAGTTCGTAGGCATTAGACTTATACGGACCCCTTCCGCTACCGCCGCCGGTCACCGCTGGATTGTACTGCCGTAGACCATCTTACTCGCTACGCTGAGACGGGCCGCTCTTCCTACTGGAAGCTGCCAGCGAAGTAGCCGACTTTGTTCTGCGTGCCATTATCCTGCGCCACGGCGCCCCTCGTGTTCTCCTGAGTGACCGTGGCAAGACATTTCTTTCTCGTGTGCTCGCTGAAGTTTTACAGGCCTCTGACACAATCCATAAGACCACCTCGGCATATCATCCGCAAACAAATGGTCTTACTGAGCGTTTTCATAGAACTTTGTCAGACATGATCTCTATGTATGTCCAACCCCGATCACAAGAACTGGGACACAATACTACCTTTCGTCACGTTTGCCTTATAACACTGCCCTACAACGCACTACAAGTTACAGCCCTGTTTTTTCTTGTGTATGGCCGTGCACCATCTTTTGTTCTAGACACCAGCTTTTGTCCACGCCTTCTGTCCCATCTGCGTCCCTTCCGGAAGAATTCGCTGCCCGTGTCAACCACTGCCGCACAATCGCCCGCGCCAACACCTCTACCATTCAGGCCCAGCGAAAAGTTCGTTGTGATGCGACACGTCGAGTTGTGTCATTCTACCCAGGCGACGAAGTGCTCCTCTGGACACCTGTTCGCACACCCGCCTCTGTGAAAAATTCATTCACAGATACCTGGGTCCTTACACCGTGCTGAACGAACATCGGCCGTAAATTATCGCGTCGCTCCGGTTACTTCGGCTTCTGATCGCCGTCGTCGCGGGACCGAGATCGTCCATGTGTCTCGCCTGAAACCTTACATCCGGCGCTCATACACTTACTAAATGAACGTCTTGCAGACCGCTTTTCGTGTAGGGGGGAAATAGTGTGAGCGCTGATTGTGTTGCTCATCATTTCACTTTCACCTGCGCATACAAAGCACCGTGATCATCATCATCGTAGCCGCTCGCTGTTTGTTCGGTTGCTGGCTCGCGCGTCTGGGTTGACAATAAAACGGTCGCTCCTTCGTACCTGACGTCGTCTCACAATATTATTTTTTTATTTCTCAGGGGTGGTTGGTAGGGTTCAACCACTCTTTATGTATACATTGGTGCGTGCGTTTGTATGAGTGTGTACATATACACATGCAAAATCGAAGTTCTGAAGAAAAACAGGCTGCCCCCACCCCCATCTCTCCTATGCCAAATTACGCGTGTGTTTTCCTGAAGGTTTGCCTCAAAGCTATAGAGCGTAATGCAAAGGTGGCGATGGCCATGAAGCAGCATGGCGACTGTGAAAACTGCTTGTATGCCATTCCATTGGTGTGAGATACATAGACCTACTGGTTGAGCTTACGTCCTCTCGCTTAGTAAACCTCTCCTCTCCTCTCTCTTCTCTTTGTTGAGGTAGTTAATGGCGCCAGTTTTCAGAGTATATGTGTACTTTAAGCACTGAAACTATTCTGCGAAGCGTGCAACCCAAGCAAGACTGCCGTTTGCATCTCAATTTGCTACTGCGCGCATCTGTGTACACGTTTTACTTCTACATCTATTTTTCACAATTATTGCGCCTCTTCGATCACGATTCGTGCTCGCACGGGAATGTCGTAAGCGCCTCGTCCCACGCTTCGTCGTTACGTCGAGCCTCTGTCGCGACACGTATGCTACCGTACATCTACGGGAAAGCCGAAGGTGCGCATCGGCGCAGCGGTGTGCAAACACACTCGCCAGCTTGCCTGATCCGCCCCGTCAAACTTCATTCCCCGTCACCCGCCCATCAGAGCCTGTCCCCGAGAGACAGAAAAGAAAAGACAGAAAAAACAAAGAGACTCTGGCAAGGTTTGGCACGCAGCCCGATCGCTTGGGCTGAGGTAAACAACCAAGGAGGAGGCGACGGCAGTTTATTGCGTTCTTGCGAAACGCGCAGGTTTCTCCGTGAATGCTCGGCACGCGTCTACAGTCTCGCCTTCGCTTTCACCCGGGTCTCTTCGGTCGCATGCCGAAACGCCAGCTGAGTCGTCGCCACTTGGAAGGGCTCGAACACCCGTAGATGTTATGCGTTCCACGTCACCACGACGCGAGCCAATCGGATCTGAATGACGTCACGTCTCGCGCGCATCGTCGACGTGTGCGGTTCTCTTTATGCCTTCTCAATTATGCACATGCATACCTTCCTTTTGTTTTCACGGTGGTCGAGCTTCAAATGTAGACGAACTGGTGCCGGGTCTTGTTCCAATTAGTCAGCCACGTCGCCTGCGACGTGGACATATGTATGTGTGTTATCAACCTACAGTTTTACGCAATGTCGTGACAATAGGTACAAGCGCTGCTAGACGGGTGCCTGGTGCAGTTTAAATGATCCGATATAGATGCATAATTACCAGTGCTCAGTACACCTACCAGGTGTCAATACGCGGATGCTGCTTTTACATATATATGATTATCGAAACGCTTCTGCCCCACTATTGAACGTCAAGACAAATTCGTAAAAAGAGGGTGGCTTTAAGTAAATAACAGTGGTTGTACAACTAATGTTACGGTATCCACTACGTTTCGACAAATGTGTCTGTCTCTGACCGCATCTGACGAGAACAACATCCCGAAATTTTGTAGTTAGGACGACATGTGCGTCTTGTTTAGTGGACCTTCAGTAAGTTACTCCAAGCAGAGTTTCCTATTAATGGCGAAATTGAAGGCACCTGAAGCGGTGAAAACAGAAAAGCAAGCTGAAATAAAGAGAACAATGACAAGAAGCTGAAAAAGAAGAAAGAAAGTGTTCAGACGAGATGTTTCCAGCTGTTAGATTAGTGAACACGTTAGCACACGGTAATGGTGATGTATGCTGGGCTTACTAACGAGGAATCGGAAGGGGGGAGGGGCATGCGGCGCCTCTATCGTGGTGACCGTGGTGATCATCCCCACAGACATATATTGCACGAGCTCCGGCAAGCTCGCAGCAACTCCTATCACGGGTAAAACACTCACGGCAATTAAGAGTGTGAGAGAGCCGGACAAGTTCTGTCAGCAGACAGGCAAAACATATTAGTACGAGGAGAGGAACCACGGGAGAGTGAAGGGTTGCGCTTTAGTCAAGTAACCGCCGCGTAAAAGTCAACGGGCAATGAAGCCAAGGACATCACACACACTATGGAGGGAATTTCCCTTTAGTACGTTTTCTGTTTCATTGTCTGTTGGCAGTTATCAAACAAATGAGCGTAGTGAAAGGGGTGTGTTCGCTCGCAGACTCAATGATATGGCGCGCTGCGCACCGCGGCAAGGAAACGTATACAGTCGGTCGAAAAGATTTGCGGGACACGATTCCAGGGCAAGCAGAATTTTCTGTTCTCTGCTTCTAACTTAATGAACCACTCGTTTTGTGAGCAACGCAAAAGCTGCTAGGGATTGAAGCTTTTGCAATATGACGCCCATACTTCCGCGGGAATTCAGATTTATTTGCAAATGCCGCGTCCCGTAAGATATTGTAGCCGGAGTACATACAGTGGTGTCATAACCATGCTGGAGAAGGCGTAAAAGCATACAACGTTGATTGCGCTGGCCATCGCTGCATTGGCCAGTTAAGTGAAATTCTCTTCTCGTTGTGCTTAGAGTTAGGCTAATTGAAGAAGAAGGCAGCACACACAGTGAGACGTTGATGATAGGCCAAGGTGCAAGAGACTCAGGTGAAATACTGTGATAGAATCACTCAGACTGAGATCAAAAGAATGAAGAGACTGAGAACGCGCAATCTTTATAGAAGGGGCGCCACCGTGCTTGACAAAAAGCCGGACGAAATTAATTGCTCCCACGTGGAAACACCGGATGTGACACTTATAGAGTAGCGTATTCCTCCACCTCATGTAGTTTGCACACGTCTATTGTTCTCCCGTGGTCCCGGATCTCGCCCGAGTCGCGTAGAAGGTCCGTGTGATTGTCTCAGGAGCGGGGCTTTACGAAGAACAAAAATACGCAGTATGTCTGTAGCGTCTATTACTTTACCCTTCTGGCCTCATACTTGGGTGTAGAGAACGATAAAAAGCGTCTTGAGCTCGTTGGCATTCCTGTGCATTATGAAGGAGTTGTGCTTTAATGTGTGAGGACAGAGGGTATTCTGAGGTTAGACAGAAAAATGATATAAAAATAAATAGCACAGGAATGAGACACATTTATGTAAAACGCAAGCGCATCAAGCCGTCTGCCATTTCTTTTTAACATTTTCAGCCATATTTGTTTCTTGACCTGTAACAGAAAGACGTGGAATGCAAATTCGCACTGACGAGCTGTATTTTTAAAATCACGTGCATTCATTTCATGTGGAAAGTAGTGCCCGATTACCTGTTGCACGACTTGAGGTTCAAGCTTCTGTTCTCGTGGTTAAACTGTAACACTATGTACTGGTGACGTCACAGATTTCAAAGTACAGTACCCTACTTGTGACACTGAGAGAAATTTCCAGATCTTGCTAGCGATAGAGCCCAAGACTCGCTTTGTGAACCCACAATGCAATCGTTCTTTCGCGGAGAACGCGTGGTTACAGCTCGCACAAACGTTACCACTCTGCATCCAGGCTAACTAGAGTTCCGAAAAGACGCTGGAATATGCCTTGTGAGATTATCGTGAGCTTGTGCAGGCTCTCTGAAACTTCGTCGATGGCATGGCTTTTTGTTTTCTTCTATAGCGCGTTTTCTTATTCACCTGTCAGTTGCTTGCGTTTAGGACGGCCGTTTTTCCCATTGCAGACTTGTCGCTTACTAACGTTCCCTAACTTGCACCAAGCTTCAATGTGCTATAATTCCAACCGCACACGCCCAACCACAAAGAAGCGCTGTTGATGGACGATGACTCGGGTCTTTGTGCTCTAGTACTCACTTGAAGAACTCGATATGCGGGTCTGGGAAACCGGGAAACCCTCCTGGGAAGCTGAAGCCGACCTTGGAAGGGTCTGGCAGCAGACTCCTGGATTCGATGTCACCCTCGGGGTCGTCCCTGATGAACTTGCGCTTGCCGTCCTTGCCCACCTGGTAATGCGTGAAGCGGCTCTTGCCCGTCGAGTCCTTGTAGCCCGATCGGCCCATCACGATGCCGTCGGGGCCGAAACTCTCGTGGTGGAAGCTGCTGACCGAGTACGAGTTGCCCTGGCCCGAGGACGTCCGGGCGCAGAGAAGCAGGGCCACCACCGCGAACAACGCGGCCATCCGAGTGTACGTAGACTGCGACAAAGATTTGGCAAGAAGAGACGTCTCGAACATTGCATTGCACAAACAAGCTGAAATTTGAACGCATCTCAGATGGGCATAGCTATGATTATGGGCACAATGTAGGAAAGAGCTTGCAATCTCAAAACTCTGCAGGTGCTTGAAAAAAACTTATGTAAAATTATTTGTGAGAACACACGAATCAAAACACATGGCGCGAGCAGCGCGAACCAACAGGTTTCATGGTTAGCGCGCAAACCAAGAATTTTTTTTTTACTCACGGAAGCGTGTCAACTTCTGGGACTAGGTCATGTCTCGCGCAGCGTGGTCAGTTCATATATAGCTACTAGAGAAAGAACGCACGTGAAATATACTTACCAGAACCAACATAAGTAACTGTTGACAAAAACGTGAAAGCTCTTAAGACAGTGAGCAATACTGACATTCAGCATCCATGTTTCGCTCCTCTGGTTGTGCGTAGGAATTATGTGATGCTCGGTTAAATATGGTACAGTACACGGATAAGATCAGCAAGCCGTTGCCGCTGTGTATGGCTACCGTTTCTCATAGGGGAACGCGGCTTCGAAGAAAATTAACAAATCATAAGAGTGGATTATCGCTTGGACGAGCACAAGTACAGTGACCCAAGTAAGCTGAAAGCTCTTGACCACTAATAACCTGATTGGTCCTCACAATTACACTGTTTTCATATGTATAATGTAAACTGAAACTTAGTATTGATAGGCACATAGCGATGTGTCCTATGCTTCTGTCTCTGCTCAGTACAAAGGAGCCGCCCGAGATAAGCAGTTCAGGACTGACGAAATTCTTAACTCAACAGCTGACACCTGCCTTCTCCTCACATGGACCCTGTCTTTTCCTTGATTCTACAAGCTGACTCTTAAAACTTGTTGACCCGTGGCGGCGCGTGTTATATGCCGCTGCTCTCTGCGAAATAACCACACGAGAGAACGAATTCAGGAACGACGCATGACCACCGAAGAAATCGGGTCAGCCCGCGCGCGCGCGTCGTTACGTTCCACGACGAGTAATTTGCTGTCGCGTAACGAGTCGGACCCCAGCATCAGCGTTGCCGCGCTCCGTCGCTGTTCTTTCCTTCAAACTGCGACCACGCACCGTTCGCAAGGAATCATCCAACGCCTCTCGCCACTGCCATGCATTACTGTCCGTTCCTTGACTGCAGAAGACAGGAACGTCCCGCACTGACCATTGTCGAAGACGGCCTTCTTCCGCGTCGATCGTCCGAGCGGCTCTCGAAGAAGAGTATAATCCTGCGCAACCGATTAACCTCACCGCGCCGGTGAATATATATAGGAGACCTGGATCGGGGCCTCCTGTGCGTCGTGCCTTTCTAGGAAGCACTCCTGGCGCTGCAGGAAGCTCGTGGAAGATTCGCGGACTGGTTGTCCTTGAATGACGCGTGCTTCCCAGCCGCCCGCTGTTCGCGTCGCCGCCGCGACGGTGTATTCCGCTGGCGACGGTCTCCGAGCGGCAGACGACGCATCTTTCTTGTTTTATCTTGTATTTTTCCCCTTTCTTATTCGCAAGCCCTCGAGAAGGAGCGCGGGACACTCGCCCTCGGAGCCGGCTCCCCTGCGTTGCCCGGACCGTGTCCACGACTCCACTGCGTGTCACGTTTACTATAGGTTTAAATTGCACTAAAGAGTGCTGATTTGCCTCCTCGCCTTTAAACCACTAAATGATTATTTTTCTCTCCTCCCCCCTGTCGTTTTTATATTTTACTACTTCGCACGAGACAGGGGCGGATCCAGCGACTCCTTTAATGGGGGGGGGGGGTCACTAAATGTAAGACTGGAGGAGGGGTCCTGCCGTTTTGGTTTTTAGTTAGCACGAAAACCCCACCTTAACAGAAATATTGTTAATGCGTGCTCACAGTGGTCCCATTCAATAGTTATAATTGATGATAGGAGGTGTATGACACGTACTGAAGAGAGGGGGAATGCTGACACAAACTTTAAGGGGGGGGTGCCCCCCCCCCTCTGGATCTGCACTGGCACGAGAGCGAACTAGAGTGAATACACTATGATAAACGACGTTGAGATTGGAAACGGCGACATCTGCAGCCCCTTCTGTGCGGCAGGAAGCTGTTTGAAAAAGTTTGGCAGTGATAGCAATCGTGTTTGACAGGGTAGTCTGGCAGTGTTAGTTATCACATTTTACGGGGTAGTTTAAAAGTTATCGCAGTTTCCATTTCATGTGCTCTTTATACCATCACAGTTATTGTCACTGAAAGTCCTCCACCCCTTAGAAGTGTGGCAGTTTGGGCTAGTTGGTGTAACATGATGGTAGTTATAGCGCGAGAACAGAACGACGACAAAGAGAATGCAAAGAGCGCTCGTGTACTTCTTGTCTCTTTGTGGTCTTTATGTTCTCACGCTATAACTATCGTCCTCCACCCCACTCTTTTTTTACCTAAAGCAAAATATTATTTCTCATCCGTGATTCCATCTCAGCAACTACGTTTACGTTAGGGGTTATTCCTGGAATAGAGCAGCACCCTTCAAGCATTTTTTTTTTGTTATGCACATACGTGTACCCGATACACATCAGATCACTGATATCGGCATATTTCTGTCTTTGTGCAGTACGTACGTCGTGCCTTCTGTTTCAATTTTCAAAAACAATACTTTTTCTGTTTCTTTTTGGCTTAATTCCCAATGCCCGTCATGTTTCTAGACTGACCTGTCTTTTGTCGGCTGTATACGTGGACGCAGACGCTTCAAGATTGCTAATCTCGCGTCGTCTGACGAGTCGGCGCGAGAGAATCAGTGGCGGCTGCAGTCTTTTTGCAGCAGCAGCGGCAACAGCAGCAGTTGTGTGTTACATCACACCGTCCAAGTTATATCTCTCCACGGGCAGCTAAGAGTGAACTCGCACACGCACATACCCACACATGGCGGGGCGATCTGCATTTTGGCTGCCCGGAGCGGGTGCTTCGATTGCGCAACAAGGATGGAAGATGGCCTTTCGTATTTCTTCTTGTATTGGGTGACATTCGATGGGCAGACTTCGCGGACGAATAAACGCATTAAAATACGATGAACACTTTTGTGGGCTTTGTCGAGGTTCTTACCTACCTTATCTGTAACCCTTGACTCAGTACGCGTCCACGTTGGCTGAAATCCAAAGAGCATTGCGGAACTGCCCGGCCAGGTAACCCCACAACATGCGTCACGTAGAAAACGGCGCACTACTATAATATAACTACACTGAGTTGGCGTTTGCCCCGACTAATCAGTCTAAATGGAGATGGTTCCCTATTATTAGACCGATACATGATTAGCGTTTTTTTGCATCGCGGTAATCGTGGTTGCGATAAACCTGGTCACCTGTAATCGTACCTGGAAGGGTTGATATCTATGCTCTAACCTTCGTAGTGCTGCACCGATTTCGTTGGAGCGATGTTGTAACGCCCGAATGCCTGCATACAAATACAGTGTGCCTGCCATACGCGGGCGTATCCGTTCGTTCTTGCTCCATGCAGTGCCCGAAAAGATAGGAAAAAAAATTGAGAGATAGCAAAGAAATAAAGAAAGAAGAAAAGGAATAATTCAGTTCACGCGGGGATGCATTTCGACAGGTGTTGCGTCGCCTGTCGTGTCAGTTGTGTTTTATTACCTTTAATGACCCCACAGGTTCAGTATGGGGTCGAGATAATTCCGCATTCTGGACGTCCGAAGGGTATTTCTGTGTATAGCATATATATGCGGCATCACACATGTCGGTTCATTCCGAGGCCATGAGCAAGCAAGCAAGCGCGTACGCGTTCTCCGTGTGGTACGAAGGACGACCGTGGTGTGTGCCAGATCGGCGCGCGCCACTTTATTAGACCGGGTAAGGGTATAGAAATCGAAAGGGAGCGATCAATTACGACGAGGATGTGGTAGCCGTCGCGTCGGTGCATGCGCCGGGATGGAATAGTTTAAGATTTTCCCGTTACGAGTTATAACGGACCCGCGCAGGCTCGTAACCTACTCCGGCTTCGTTCGGGACGTTAGCGGTGCATAGTTTCGGAGATAAATTGTCACGTGGCGTGGATTTCCGCTTCGCGCATTCGCAAGCGGTGTACGTGATCCAACTGCATATAATATAGCCGAGACCTCGTTCGTCGCGGGGTCGGCGACGAATATCATTTATCCAAGAGCGTCGACACCAAGATTTATGGACGAAGATGCGAAGAGGCATTGTGAAATCTACAAACGCACCGTCTCGTTTCACGTAAAATAAAAGCAGGGTTGATTTTATGTATTCTAGAGTTAGGTAGGTAGGTAATAAACTTTATCGCGATCCAACGAGGAATTACTGGCCCGGGCTACGCCTCCAGGAGCTGTCGTCCACTGAGCATCGAGTGATGTCTTCGGCAACAGCCCTGGCTCGCTGGACAGCCCAGATTTGGTCCACTACACGTGGGCTCAGAAGGGCGGCCTGCCACCGCTCAGCCAGTCGTCCTTGGGTACACTCACGCTTGTCCGAGTTGTGGCGGTGAACAATTCACTCACACTCCCAAAGTATATGCGCCATGTCGGCTGTCACGTGCCCGCACCACAGACAGCCGGGTGACGGGTGTAGCGAAGGACACAGTCTATGCGGGTGTCGGGGATTCTCAAATGTGTCGGTCTGCAGACGCCTCAGGTCAGACGCCTGAGACCTTTCCAGCCGCATGTGGGGTGGTGGTTAACGTCGTCGCGTTTTTCTGTAATGGTTTAAGATCTCGTGGAAAGTAATCATGATGTCATTGCAGTCCTGTAAGGCCTCGGGGTCTGTTATCGTCGTCGTAGAGGTATTATGTCCTCCGACCTCAGGTGACTCGCCATCGTCAATGTGTCGAACATCGGCAGCTCCTTCGTCTGCGTCGCGGCAGGTTAGCAGTCTCGCGACGAAGTGGGCGCGCTCGTTGTGGTTCGACGGGAGGTCAGATCTTTGGTCACTGCCAAGCTCTCCCACGTGCGCGGGAAACCACTTGAGAGACTTGCCAACAATCGCACCAGAATTGAAATCTTCGGCTCTGGCATTTAGCATGTGCGCCGCCTCGACAACATGTGCGCCGCCATCCCTTCGTAAAGTTTCGGACCGCCGTCTTGGCGTCACTCACGATAAGAGTGTCCTCGTTCCCACTATGAATTATTGCGAGGGCTATGGCTATTTCTTCTACCGCCTCAGACGATGGGAGCCTTGTAGATCCCGTCACCAGAGTTCGTTCCCTCGTGTCGACCACCGCCATGGAGAAGGCAGGTGTCGATTGGCACTGTTGTTGCTCTCGCTCGTTCTGCTGTTGTTCTCGGTCGGGCCGGGGGTATCTAGCAGCGTCGACAAAACGGACACCCTCTCGGCTGCCGTGCTCTTTGAGGATCGCCTCCGCTCTGGATCTGCGCCTTTCGGCATCGTGCACGGGGTGCATGTTTCTGGGTATATTCTCTGTGAGTATAGCATTCTTGACCGCTGGCAATAGCGCGTCCTTGAGTCCCCGCATCCCGTAGTAACGAATCTCGAGGGAGTCGAGGATGGTTCTTCCGGTATTGGTGCCCGACAGTCTTTCGAGCTGTGCAATCCTCTCAGCTTCGATGATTTCGGCGAGAGTGTTGTGCACGCCCAGCTCAAAGAGTCTGCAGTTGGCAGTGTAGTGAGGTACGCCTAATGCAGTTTTGTAAGCCCTGTGGATGATCGTGTTCAGCTTATTGCTTTCGCGTATGCTCTCATTGATGTAAGCAGCAACGTACGTGATGTGGCTTAAAGCATGCGCCTGTATTACTCTCACTACATTGTGCTCTTTCATTCCTTTCCTCTTATTCGTGATTCGTCGTATCAGGTTCGTAACGGCTGCCACTTTCTTCTGCAGCCGGCTGACCAGCTCGGAATTGGCACCGTTTTCTTCCAGCCAGAGGCCAAGGACTGGTATCTTGGACACCGTGGGTATGCGGACTCCTTCTTTTGTCGTGACACACACGCCCATCTGACGGAACTCGGCCACTTCCCTCGGGAGACGTCCCGGTTTCCGAGGTTTGTGGAGCAGGATCTCCGACTTGTTTTGAGCGCAGACGAGCCCCGTGCCTTCGAGGGGCTTCTCAACTATTATATTCTAGAGTTGCAGCTCCGCCTTCCTGCTAAGCATAAAACCGCACCATGCAGAGCTCCGCAGCCCTATCGTCAGCGCTGCAAAGGAGTGGCTCGTGCTGGACGTTGCTGCTGTTCGCGCTAACTAGGCCAATGGTCGTAGCTTGTTTGTTATTACAGTATCTGCTGCCCCGAACGTGTCTCAGCTCTTTATTATAAAAGCAACATGCATTTTGCCGCATTATTATAGAGTGCGTTGACATATTTTAACATGAAAGTGCTTTACGCCGGGGTCCACCACAGCTCCGCTGACTTATTCTCGTCATGCATAGAGCGTTGTAAAAGGTATACTAGCAGATTACAAAGAAAAAAAAAACAAGAAGTTCCGCAGCGGTGCGTTGCACCAGCGACCTCGCGCTCCTCAGCGCGTGGCGCTTACCACCAAGGCACAGAGCGAACCTTCCGTAGCCAGCTAACGGTGAGCCATTGGGCTCGTTAAGTTAGCGCACTCTGAACTCTGGAGAAGCACACCCGAGTGCGCTCGGGTGCGACACCTGCAGCGGGGTGCTTCGAAGCTTAACTTAACAGCGATTTCCGCCGACTGCTTTTAGCGCCCAGACAGCGCGGCGGTGGTGGTGTGGCCGTTTGGCGGCGGTAAAAACGGGTGGAGAAGAAAGCCGGAAGCATGTTATTGTAGTTTTTCCGGAAGTCACACTAGGCGCACGCTCTCGTGCACCATCTCAAAGTCGGAGCGGGGAGCTAGAGCACGCTCCGGTAATACGCACCGGAAGTCGCTTTTTCACCGTTAAGTTTACAGGAGCGCACTTCATGGCAAGAGCGTGCTCGAGCTGCTCAAGTTGACGCGCCCATTTATATACACCATATATCACTGGCGCGGCGGCCCTCGGAGCTTAGTAACTTTGATTGATATGTGGGGTTTAACCTCCCAAAACCACCACATGGTTATG
Source organism: Rhipicephalus annulatus (assembly GCA_013436015.1). Classification (NCBI taxonomy): domain Eukaryota; kingdom Metazoa; phylum Arthropoda; class Arachnida; order Ixodida; family Ixodidae; genus Rhipicephalus; species Rhipicephalus annulatus. The sequence continues at coordinate 63,384 of WOVY01012551.1, read as the reverse complement.
AGAGACGCCGTAGTGGAGGACTCCGGAAATTTCGACCACCTGCGGTTATAACGTGCACCCAAATCTGAGCACACGGGCCTACAACATTTCCGCCTCCGCAGCCGGGATTCGATCTCGCGACCTGCGGGTCAGCAGTCGAGTACCTTAGCCACTGGACCACCGCGTTGAGCAAGCTCAGTAACTTTAGCGCGTTTTCATCAGCAGTAGCGAGATGGCACGACGGGCGCGCGTTGGGCGCACGTGCTCTAAAGGACGTCTTGCCGCCCCCCCCCCCCTCTTCGCAATGGGCACGCGCCTCCACAAGGCGAGGTGAAAACTGATTGATTGATGTATGGAGTTTAACGTCCCAAAACACCATATGATTATGAGAGACGCTGTGGTGGAGGGCTCCGAAAATGACCGCCTGGGGTTCTTTAACCTGCACCCAAATATGAGCACACGGGCCTGGCGTGGTCAAAGTGCGTATATGTTCTCTTGCGTGGTGGCTCACTCGCGCACGTGATTATCTCGGGAATCGGGTGCTTTGTACATCTTGTGCTTCCACCGCAAGTTTGCTGTGAAGTTACGGTTGCCGAAAAGCACACGAACGTCACTTCGCTCGCTGCCGCGGCCGCGTTTATGAAAGGAGCGGCTGCTCATACACGAAGAGATATATTTGTAACATTTGTTCGCTCTCATCTTGTATATGCCTGTGCGTTCATTTCGTTCATCTTTCTGTTTGAGCAGTGTGCTCAAGTGTCCAGACAGCTGCTTGTCCGCGCTCGTGCTGTGTATGCTCATTTCGTGCGTGCTTTCTGCTTGACGTGTGCGCTGCAAGTTTCGAGCTGCTTGCCGTTCTTCGCGTGACATTGCAATTTGTTGCTGCATATAGCATTCGGTGTTTCGCCCTTGTTGTGAAACAATGCATAATAAGCACTCAACTGTCTCTGCCCTAGGACACGCTTCGCTTTCGTGTTATCATCATCATCATTATCATCATCATCCTGACTACGTCCACTGCAGGACAAAGGCCTCTCCCATGTTCCGCCAGTCAACTTGGTGCTACAGTGTGCTTGCTGCTGCCAATTTATACCCGCAAACTTCTTAATCTCATCTGCCCACCTAACCTTCTGTCTCCCCCTAACCCGCTTCCCTTCTCTGGGAATCCACTTAGTTACCCTTAATGACCAGCGGTTGTCCTGTCTTCGCGCTACATGCCCGGTCCATATCCATTTCCTCTTCTGGATTTCAGCTATGATATCCTTAACCCTCGTTTGTTCCCAATCCACTCTGCTCTCTTCTTGTCTCTTAAGGTTACACCTATCATTTTTCTTTCCATTCCTCGCTGCGTCGTCTTCAATTTAAGCTAAACCCTCTTGTAAGTCTCCAGGTTTCTGCTCCCTAGCTAAGCACTGGCAAGATACAGCTGTTATATATCTTCCTCTTGAGGGATAGTGGCAATCTACCTGTCATGATTTGAGAGTGCTTGCCAAATGTGCTCCACCCCATTCTTATTCTTCTAGTTGCTTCAATCTCGTGGTTCGGCTCAGCGGTTATTACCTGTCCTAAGTAGACATAGTCTTTTACAACTTGAAGTGCACTATTACCTATCTCGAAGCGCTGCTCTATTCCGAGGTTGTTGTACATTACTTTCGTTTTCTGCAGAATAATTTTAAGACCCACCGTTCTGCTCTCCTTGTCTAACTCCGTAATCATGAGTTGCAATTCGTCCCCCGAGTTACTCAGCAATGCAATGTCATTGGTGAAGCGCAGGTTACTAAGGTACTCTCCATTAACTCTTATCCCTAAGTATTCCCACTCTAGGCTTCTGAAAACCTCCTGTAAGCACGCGGTAAATAGCATTGGGGAGATTGTGTCCCCCCGCCTTACACCCTTCTTGATTGGTATTTTGTTGATTTCTTTATGAAGCACTATGGTAGCAGTTGATCTCCTGTAGATTTCTTCCAGGATGTTTATATATACTTCATCGACGCCCTGATTCTGCAGTGTCTGCATGACTGCTGGTATTTCTACTGAATCAAACGCTTTCTCGTAATCTATGAAGGCTATGTATAGTGGTTGGCTATATTTTGAGCATTTCTTTATTGCCTTATTGATAGTATGAATGTGGTCGATTTTTGAGTAGCCTGTTCGAAATCCTGCTTGTTCCTTTGGTTCATTGAATTCTAACGTTATCTTAATTCTGTTAGCAATTACCTTTGTAAATAGCTTGAATACTACGGAGAGCAAGCTGATCGGCTTGTAACTCTTCAAGTCCTTGTGATCTCATCTCTTATGTATTAAGATAATGTTAGCATTCTTCCAAGATTCTGGTACTGTTCCCGTCAGAAGACACCTCGTGAACAGGGTGGCTAGTTTTTCTAACACAATCTCTCCTCCATCCTTCAGCAGATCTGATGTTACCTGATCTTCACCAGCAGCTTTGCATCTTTGTATGCTCTCAAAAGATTTTCTGACTTCTATCATTACTGGTGGGGTGTCATATGGGTTACTGCTAGTTCTTAGATTAAGGTCGTGGTTGTTCTGGCTACTGTACAGATCTCTGTAAAACTCCTCCGCTATTTTAACTATCCTATCCATATTGGTAGTTATTTTGCCTTCTTTGTCTCTTAGTGCATACATCCGATTTTCGCCTATCCCAAGTTTCCTCTTCACTGCTTTCATGCTTCCTCCGTTTTTCAGAGCGTGTTCAATTCTTTCTATGTTATACCTTCTTACATAGGATACCTTACGCTTATTAATCAACTTCAAAAGCTCTACCAATTCTTTTTTGTCTTTTGTACTTGAGGCTTTCATGCTTTGACTCTTCTTAATGAGATTCTTGGTTTCCCGAGACAGCTTGCCAGTGTCCTGTCTAAGTGCCGTACCTCTAACTTCCACTGCACACTTTGTAATGATACTCGTCAGATTATGATTCATTGCGTCAACGTTAAGGTTGGTTTCCTCGATAAGAGCCGAGTACCTGTTCTGAAGCGTGACTCTGAATTTCTGTACTTTCGCTCTCAGTGTTAGCTCATTGATTGGATTTTTGCGTATTAGTTTCTGTCGTTCCTTCTTCAAATCTAGTCGAATTCGAGATTGTACCATTATATGGTCACTGCATAGTACCTTGCCGAGCACTTCCACATCCTGCACGATGCCTGGGTGTGCACTCAGTACAAAGTCCACTTTGTTCTTATTTTTGCCATTAGGGCTCCTTCATGACCACTTCCGGTTCCCTCGTTTTCGGTAGAAGGTGTTAAAAATTCGTCAATTATTGCGTTCCGCGAATCCTACGAGTAGCTCCTCTCTGGCATTTCTAGTACCAATGCCATAGTCGCCCACTGCCTGGTCTCCAGCCTGCTTCTTCCCTACCTTTTCATTGAAGTCTCCCATCAGTATAATATACTGTGTTTTTACCTTACTCATTGCCGATTCCACGTCTTCAAAGAAGCTTTCAACTGACGCGCCATCATGGCTGGATGTAGGCGCTTAGGCCTGTACCACCTTCATCTTGTATCTCTTATTGAGTTTAATTACGACACCCACCACCCTTTCACTAATGCTATAGTAATCCACTATGTTGCCAGCCATGTTTCTGTGAATTAGGAACCCCATTCCCAGTTCTCTTCTGTCTGCCAAGCCCCGATAGCAAAGGACGTGCCCATTCTGTAGCACTGTATAAGCCTCATCTGTCATCCTAACCTCACTGAGCCCTATTGCATCCTATTTAACACCCTCTAGCTCCTTAAATAATACAGCTAGACTTGCCTCACTATATAAGGTTCCAGTGTTAAACGTTGCCAAGTTCAGGTTCCAGTGGCGGCCTGTCCGGATCTAGAGATTCTTAGCACCCTCTGCTGCCTTTCATAGCTGACCACCGCCGTGGTCAGTTGCTTCGCAGCTGCTGGGGTCTGAGGGCCGTGAGTTAATTGGCGTATGCATGTGAGAGGTAGGGTGGCCAATCCTCCTGTGGTGAGGGAGTGCGTTACCGCGGCGGTGGTCACCGGTGAGGCCGCACCCCAGGCCTCCTAATGCAGTTCCATCACCATGCGGATTTTCAAAATCCGGTTGGGAACTGCGCGGCACCAGGGTTCAAACCATGGACCTCTTGCAGGCTGATGCTCTAACCACTACGCCATTGATACCGGTTCCTAAAAAGAGAAATCAACCACGTTTTTTAAAAAAAAATCATTACTAAAGCTAGACAGGGAATCCTGTATAGGTCGTGCATACGTTAGAAACACTACAATCACATCCATATCTCGTCTAGGAACCACCACAGTCACTCCCGTAATCCCGCCAGATCTGCTACCGTGGCCGCTTTGGCACCACGGCAGCAGATTTGGTCACATCAAATTCTTGGGGAAAAGGACAACGGAGGCGACGGGCCCGTTGAGCGATATCGCACATGTGTGGTGCGGGCCGCATCGCTCACTAAACGATCATCAAAGCTTATCACCCTCGGGCTAACGTTCTGCAAGCTCGACAGTAGCTTAAAATCACGGTGTAAGAATTCTTTCACCATGCTTGAAACTGAAGGCAGCAGCGATTGGTGCTGTCACGGCCGCTTCATGGGTGTTATTGCGCAGCGATGCCTTATGCAGTGCTATTATCGTCCTACACTAGCGGCTCGCTGATCGCGTTGATAGCGTGGGCGGACCGTCGCCCTGACCACTGGCCAAGCGTGAAAAGCATTGACATCGGAAAGTGCGTCGTTCCGCGATTGCCCCAGTGCGAGCGTCTGAGAACAGCCTTCCAAATCCGCGCTTGTTGCGTCTCGGGGCGCCTTAATGAGTTACGTCTGCATGGAGACGCAAGAGGAAATTGCGGATGGGAGGATCTTGCGCACATGAAGATGCAAGAAAACAAGGTTGGTAAAGTGGTATACGTTCGTCTATATATACCTCGTGTGTACGTTCGGCATTCGGCTTGCGTACCTTCTTGGTATGTATTACATACTGCAAATTTACAGCAGTTGTTGAGTGAAATAAGATAATTACTGCTGAGTAACACTCGTGTTCTTGTTTCTACCGTCTTCAGTTCGTGTAATAACGAACACGTTGACCAGAGCCAAAATTTTCTTTAGAGACCGGATTCACCGTGACACGACGTGCTTATCTGGAGAACTTGCACGTGCAAGTCGGTGTACTTTTGGTGCCACGCTTTTGAATTGGTGACTATAGTGTACGAGCGTGCGTATGAACAGGAATTCTACGCTTGTGTAATCCAGGCAACAAGTCTCTTTCATAAATGTGTGTGATATGACCCGAAGAATATTGCATCAGCATTTGGACCCAGCATTTGGTGACGTGCATTTGGTATAACGGAATCCCGGCTACGGCGGCCGCATTTTTGATGGAGGCGAAAATGCCTGAGCACCGTTCAGTTAGTTTTTTTAGGTGCACATAAAAAAACACATGTGGCTGATTTCCGGAACCCTTCACTGGAACGCTTCGTAGCGGAGGAAACACGGACCCTAAGACACTAGACGACTGGAGCCAGATGCGCTACCGTTGCACCACCGGGTCACAAGACACTAGACGACATTCGAGCGCTACAGCACAAAATTAAACTCTGGGCGATGTAGCGCTCATATGTCGCCCAGTGTCCTCATCACGAAAAACCCATTCCGCAGCGCGGGTTTTTGCTTATGGGAAAAAACAGTGAAGTCGTTCAAGAAAAATAAAATAAAATAAGAACGAATTCATTTCAAAGAACAGTGAAGTGCAGACACGCTGCGCACAATAAGGAATCAAAACAAGGATAGGACATGGCCTACGGACTACGCGATGGAAATGTTAAGAGCGCTAAAACTAGCTGGACAACAGTTTTTTGTACTCTTTCGGGCAGAGTTCCAGATACGCAGTGTGGGATGAATTGTATTACAAGGACGTATACTGGCAGTGGAAAAGTGCACCGTTTATATAGAGATTTCAGGGCACGCGCGCGGGGTCTGTTCGACGGCGTGGTAAGGCCTTAAAAGATCGGAAGTATGTTTTTGCTATTAAAAATCAATTATTTCTGGTGTGTCTCGGTGATTTGTCTCTGGCGTGTATCTTGCCGGTGCTGTCAACGCTGCATTGTTATTATTCGCTGCGAAGGCTTGTGTAACTTGTAAGAACTTGGGCTCGGCGTAATCGTTCTCGCTGCGTCGCAAAGCCTATATGGGTTAGCTTAGGTAGCTATAACCAATCCGTAGCCTATAGGGCAATGAAAATTTTATGCTTATATAGCTTTTTAAGCTGATTTCAGATATCTATCCTTCATATGAGTATAGTGCACCACGACAAGGACGCAAAAAAGAGAGACAACACACGCTCCACCCATATGAATGATGAACCCCAACCAACTAGCCCGGCAACGTGCCTCATCAGATATCTAAGTAGTTTTATGGTGAGTTGTGCAGTTTTAGTTTTATGTCATGATAATATGTAACTAATAATTTATGGTTCTATTCAATTGATAGCTCATGTTGCTCTAAATTGACTGTAGAATGCAAATAGCTATCAAGAAAGTGCATATAGGACATTTTAATGGACAAGAAAAATTATGTGAGATTGCTTAGAATCATCAGCCCCCACTAATTGTTCACATTAGGTTTGCAATAGTTGTACAGGCGATACCGAGTTTTAAAGGGTATACTTGCAGGCGTTTCATGCAAATGAATAGGTGGGTAAAATTTCATCCCGATCGAGCTATCAGAAATACCAAATATATGACGAATCAACTCAAGAAGCTGTCCAAAAGTGGATTTTGAGAAAAACACATTTTAAGTGTATAAACGAAAGCTATATTCTATGTTAAGATGACGTCTTCCATCTGGAGAGCTTGGCAATTATTGTTATTTTGAGCGTGTGGGTTTAGGGAACTGCTCATGCAGAATGAAAAGGCAAGCAGCCAAGTGACGCTTTCCAGGGAACTCTAGACAATGAGCTCCTTTTAGTTTTAGAAGCCGCCTTGTGCTCTTTAAGAACAATTTTATTCTACTTCGTGTTTAATTGCAATCTGCAGTTACTTTTTTTTGTCGTGAAAGTAGAGGCTATGCTTCTCAACGCAGATAAAAACAGAAAATGTGTAGTTTTGAAAGAAAGAAGTTGTTTTCGACTTGAATATTCCCTTGAAGGACACAATTACATGATAAAAGATGCATTTGTTGTTTCAGTCTGTTCCTAAACCACGTTATCAAATAGCATATTCAAGAGGTTGCATTATGCATGGCTTTGTACGAAAAAGGTTATCCAACGAATTTTACTGTACATACCAAAAACCGATGGTGAACTGCTTTTTTTTAAAACTCGAAAGTGTTGTACGCCGAGGTCCGCGATCACACTTCACTGACGCACTTACGTCACGGATATGACGTTTTTGAAAGGTACACTGGCACGATACAAAGGAAGGAACCAGAAGAAAATGTTACGCGAATTTGGAAAACCCGGGAATGAAATTCATGACCTCTCGGTGCACGACGACATAAAGTGGGCTCTTAGCCGACTGAGCCATCGGTACATTTGCTTTTGTGAAAATTACTAATGTGAAGACACGCTTCTCTTTCGTGTGTCATATACTTATTCCTATATTATAGGGATCAACCGCATCTTTTTTATTGTGCTACATTCACTGATTATGTTCACGACATTCAGATTATCACCGTCTTAGGATAATTGACCTTTGTGCACGAGCTTAATATTCTGCTGACTACTCTCTCTAGTTTATGCGTCTGCATATATTTCATGTGCTCGCATTTAAGCATATTCTTGTGTTGAAGAGAGAGATATAAAGGGAATTTTAATGAACCATATACGTTGAGGCCTATTGAAGCAAGGGCTTGAGGAGATCTCATGATCTCAATGCAGAAAACATCCTTGAACAATTTCCAGAGCTCACACCTATTTGGCATATCAAGTGGCATCTGGCAACTTATCAAAAAACAGAAAAAGAAACGGTATGTCTGTGCGGTGCGACGTAGGGCAAAGAAAAGAAAATGCTACTGCATCGAGAAAGCAGAACAAAACGCGGAACATACGATTCGGGCTTTAAGGCAGCAGGTTCAGTGGGTATTCGCAAAAGGTGTGAATATGCAAGTTGCAGCGAGATAAGAAGCGACGATTAGTTGCTCCGTACTCAAAAGCAATGGTATATATGGCCTAATCAGCATACATATATCCAAATATTAGCCATATTTTACTATCCATCATGCTCAGTGTACCTCTGCAATCAGGCTGCCTTTGTCCTTGGTAAAAAAGCGGCCTTTCACCTCTCTCAAGCATCGTGGGAGTTATATAATCGAAGGGATGTTAATGAATATATAGACGTCAAAGAAAACAACGTCGAAAGACATACGATAAAAATAAAAATGCGAATAAAGAACTTCAAACTACTGAAAAAATGGGGGTGGGGGGGGGGTCCCACAGAAAAATGTTATGAATGTTACGAACGTAAGAACGAAGACGAAAATGAGGATAATGGGATGATTTGTTGCAGTGTTGCGAAATTTTATCAAACCATATGCTGAATCTCTCTCTCTCTCTCTCTCTCTCTCTCTCTATATATATATAATATATATATATATATATATATATATATATATATATATATATATATATATATATATATATATATATCGAAACGTCGAAATAAACCACGTTGTGACCGCTCACGGAGGATCTACTTGACTATATGTATATATGCTTGTTCTCCCTTTTCATCTCTTCTCCTGACTAGAATGTAGGTTTTTAAGATTCTGCTAGACGGCCTTTCACTTTGTGCAGGTTGAAGTATTTTCCAAATAATTAAATTTAGAATGTATAACGTTAATACAGAATGTTGTATTGTAGTACGTGCGTGTGGTCCTGTACGGCGCGCAGCATATATCGCGTACAGTCTGCGTTATATGTGTCGGATGCATCATTATCGATATAAATTATTTAACGCAGTTTGTAGTTCTACTTAGAGGCAGCCAAAAGAAGAAAAAGTAAAACTAAAAATAGAAATTATCACAGCTTTCACTGTCTTGTGCTATCCGGATTCTTGTTGCGTCTTTCAGTTGTGGCATCGGCAGGTGACCTTGATGCGTCACTATAGGCGTTTGCACGATGTGGGCCCGAGGGGGGTGGGGGGAGTCCCTCTTCTTCCTAGTCACCCAAGAGGGCGGTGCAAAATCTACTCCATGCATTGACCTTATGGGAGGGGGGGGCTGCGACAAACTCCCCCGCCCCCTTTTTTAAGGGTAACCTTACGAACATTTGTGAGTTACCATGGGTCATTATCGCTGCCGTTGTATGAGTATGCGTTCGCTACAAAGTGGGCCATCCGCCGTACGGGACGGCTAAATTTTGTTAATCCTACAGCGAAAAGCTGCTGCCATTATCAAGGTATGGAGACGAAGTGACACACAAAGTGCGGTCACAGTATGCTGAAGAAATGTTTAAATTTGGTCACAAAGGTTCACTTATTCTATTTTGTCCTAACTTTACAAACACTTCTTTAAAAAGTGGATTTTCGCTTTAGTCATCACATAACGGTCATCGAGGATGTCACATCACATTACGGTCATGAGGAGAGATCCCCTTTCCGTTTGCCGAGTTTCATTGGTGGTGTGATTACTACGCGGTGTGTTATATGAGGGTCTGGAACGAAGTTGTCGAGTTCTATTCTTGTGGCAGGTATACGGTGACTTGACAGACTTTTTGTTTTAGTTTATTCTCTTTATCACACGTAATCGTGATGCCGTGGCGCTATTTTTAATTTTTTTTACAAGAGCACAAAACGCTTCTCACTTGTATAATTGCGGTTCACTTTTGCCATAAGCTCGAACTCATCATTAAAATAATTCTTTTTTTCTCCCACTCGAACTTTCACAATGGGAGTAGTGTCTACATTGCGAGTGCAACATTCCTAAAATTTAATACTGTCTCCTTAAAACTCGGCGCGAGGGAGCAAATGTGAGGATCCTTTATTTTGCAGACTGTCGCCCACCAGCATGTTCTCTCGAACCCTTTATTGTGAGAGTTGCTCGCGTCACCGTTTCCATCACGCTTACCATTATGATATCTAGATCACTGTAAAGTGCTTTCAATTGCATCATGTGCAGATGGCCTGTCTACCTGCGGCGACAACTTCAGAGATCTCGATCACGGCTACACATGAAACAGGCGCGTGTCTTGCGAGTCTTCTTTTCCGAATAAGGTCGCTATCACGATGAAACAAGCGCCAAAATGTACAAACCCACAGAAAGGACACGGGACGAGCGCCTCATTCTGTGTCCTTTCCGAGTGCTTGTACTTTTTGGCGCTCGTTTCATCATGAAGCTATACCAAAACACGCGCCAACTGGCAATCATCCTGAAAGGTCGCCATCTTGCGCACGAGACAGGGGTGCCAAGCGGAGCGGTGTATAATACCGGTCAATGTCGCGTGCGTAGAAAGCGAAGATGCGTGTCGGCAGAGTGACCTAGCCATCTCTGCGACCTTCGGAGAGAAGAGAGGATGACCCTGTCACTCACTCGGGGCCGGTCGAACCGGACATGCGAGACGCTCTGCGCTGGCCGGCTTCCTGGTCGTGGAATAACATATTGGTGCGGTCGAATTTTTTTTCGGGTTCACATTGATTTAAAGCGAATAAAATGGCAGTGTTAGGACGAACAGGAAGAACGAGGTGAAGACAGGACATGCTGCGTTCTCGCAACTTTGCACTCAGTAGCGAGTACAGCGCGTGTCCTGTCTTGATCTCGTTTTTTCTGTTCGTTCTCACGCTGCCGTTTCACATCGACATGGTTCCTTGTTGCACTCCAGCGGAACGCAGACCAACCGATCGGCTAAGCGCTCGTGTACGTGACGGAAACAGATGCCCACCACTTCGTTTATGGACCTGCGTTGGTGGAAAACAAAAGGGAGGAAAGACAGGAATGGTTTTGACCAGTTTGGCCTAATTGGTATGCTACCCTGCACAGGGGAAAAGAACGGAGGAGACTGAAAGAAGAGCAAAAGAAGAGAGACAGAGAGAGGGAACACACATGCACGCACATAACGTCACAGCGCTAAGTGGCAGTCTTGTGCGGTAGACGGCATAATTAAGACCTACGTTGACATGCGCGTGGGAGGGGGAGACGGGGGGGGGCAGATTCACGCCCCCCTCCACTTATGGGAGGGGCGCAATGTCTGCTTTAATCTTTCAGGTCGAACCTGCCGCGTCATCCTTTAGATAGCAGGTTCATGAACACGCATTTTTTTTTTACTTTCGTAGCCACCGAAGGCCCGAAGTGTTGCCTTCCAAGAACTGTTTGTCTCCCATCTTTACTCGCGGAAAGCTATGGAGACCAAAGACAGGCCATCGGGAGAAGCACGTCATCGTTGCTTATTTTTATTTGTTCAGCCATTGTGAAGCATGTCGGCGTTCAGACTCGATCAAATGGCAGGCGAGGGGATGGAGCGCAGCGATGAAATCTCGCCGCCCCTAATGGTAAACGGTGCGCAAACCCTTGTTGGCATATGGTTTCACAGAGCGCCCTCGCCTCTTAATTGCAAGCCGGATTTCGTTACAAGGTCAAGATCATTCGTCGCTGGTTGTCAGCGAAGAATCGGCGTTGTGCGTGGGCAAAAATTCGAGATATACTCAAATAAATAAATAAACAAACAAACAAAAATAATAAATAAATATCAAAAATAAATTTTAGTCCATGCAAGAAGTTTTCTCTTTCAATACCATTCTCATTGACCACGTAATTCGTACGTTTTAATGATAATTAAAAAAGACTGCCAATAATGTTTCATATTCCTTTCGTGACTTCATTTTATTAATTTCGTAGGGTAGTGCTTAACAAAAACGGCCCCCTCGTTCAATTCGCTATCCTTCGCTAATACAAAGCTATAAGCGCAATAACACTCGTGGCAAGTAGCGTGATAGCGCGTGAAATCACCGGAAACACTCTCCGTCGTCCAGTAAAACCGAGCACTTGCACCACAAGTGAAGAATATAGGACGACTCTTGTCAAACAATGGTGCCATTCAAGCAATATAACGTTTAAAAATCATAAACTGAAAGCTCAAAGCTGAATCGGCCGGCGCACAGAAACAAAACATGGAACCGGTACTCGGGGGAAGTCGGCGATATGATATTATTGTCCACTAAATGGCGGCCGACGTAGCCCGCACCCGCCTATTCACTTACACCGAACTCGTAAGAACCTCGGAGCACGGTTCAAGTTCATGTCATTATGACGAAACGGACATACTTCGCCTAATTGCTCCAAACGCCAACAACGCTGGCTTTTGGAAACACTCAGGAGCGTGTACGTATCAATCGTGGCTAGCGCAGCCTTGATCTGAGGCCACGGCTGTAATTGCATGTCTGGCCTCTCCTGAGGGCTTGGAGAGGTTAAGGCGTTCGCAGCGGGCCAGCAGTAAACAACACGTCGCAGCCACGTGCGCAGAGTTGTGTGGCCTTTAGGTAGCTTGAAAAAGTCGGAAGGATAAAGCTTCGTAGAGTTTCCTAATAAAAACATTAGGAAGCATATAGTTACCCAATGTTAACCAGAAGGGACTCTGGCACTGCGATCGTTAGTTACTGTGGAAATGATGGCATAGTACACAAATTTGTCTAGTCTTCGTGCTTGCGGGCTTCAAACGCACTTCTGACTTTGTTTATTGGGGTGTTTTGGTACTGTTTTGAATGAAAGAACAGACCATTTTGAACATCGTAAGGGGATTTGATTTGATGAGCCTTAAAGGTTTAGGTGGTGATGTGCAACTGCTGAAAATTTGCTCACTGTTGTTTTGTCACAGAGGTGCTACAAGCCACGCGATGCTAAACGGAGCCGGAATTACGAATACTAGGCAAGCTTGTGTACCACCAATCATTTCCATGCTCGCTGAAATGCCATGCGTTGCAGCATCCATAGACACTAGCGCAAGAGTTCCCTTTATAGCGTATATACTATAGGAAAGCCTATAAGGGGGGGGGGGGGGTCTTCGGCACTGCGTTGCGAGGAATGCTCCCTCGTGCTGTTCCAACCATCACGATTCATCAATTTGCACAGCGAACTTCATTACTGGGGCCTTTAGACTCCGGAGCGCGGCTTTCACAGAGATGCATCAGTGAGTCCGGAGAGTGCGTTTAAGCAAGTACCCTTGAGCTACATAGATGAAGAGGTGCCGGTAGTCGAAAAACGGAGTCGCTACCATGAGTAATGAATTTGTCAATAAAATGCGTCATTAATTATCTTTTTCTACGTTAATCGCCTTACTTTTGATAGTGGACGGGAGAAAGGTTATGATATATGCGTATTGTCTTTTTTTCATGAGAGGGAGAGAGAAACAACTTTATTTCATCTTAAGAAAATGGGCTGCGAGCAGGTGAGCGATCCTACTGGCGGTAGGCCTCCTCTACCACCTCAGCCTACTTCAGGATAGCCTCCTGGAAGAAATTATGCCACGTGACATAATATTGAACGTATATTATACAGCGTCTAGGACTGGTTCAACGCACCGTTCATGAACCATTACTCAGTGTTTCCAGGTTGGTCAGTATTTAACACGTGAGTACGACAAATTCGCTTATGTATACGATGGTATAGAGCCATTCTATATAAGGTAGAATCTCCCTAGTAGACGAGTCCCTGCAATTATTCGCCTCCTTCTCATAAGCCATGAGGCGAAAATTGCGCTAAATTTATTCCAGGCTTGTCTGCACCTGCAATTTCTGCGGATATGTGCGTGGTTGTCCAGCTTTTTTTCATTTTTTTTTGCCGTAGCTTTATCAAAAGGTTCACGCAAAGCACTTGAGCATGTAAAGCAGACGCAAATGGTGGCGGGCCTTGTATAGGAGGAAAAAAAAATAGAGCCGTTCGCCGCACCGTGTTTTCACAAAAGAAGTGATGCGTACTTTCAGAGGTGAGTCACGCCTTGTATGCTAACGAGAGGAGACTAACGCTCGATCGTATGGCGTATATGTGCAGGAACGTGCGCCAGCGGTCGCACCGTGGTTCGGCCTTGAAGCATCACGTTCTCCTAGAGCTGCTTTGAAACTACATTTAGAAGGTGCTTGACGCGTCGCTTCCACGTGTCACCCGAAGAAAGCCGAAACTTTATGAGCTAGGCACGCACCTTCTGCTGGCAACCGTTGCGACGTGTACGCGCTGCTGTGTATGGCGAGAAGAGATCAAGTGAAGCGCAGTCTGTCATGGAAATCTTGGGCAAAGATGCGCTTTACAATATCTAAACATTGTCGGGCGGGTATACCCTATGAACCGATTATTCTTAAGGCTGGCCGTATCTATCTATCTATCTATCTATCTATCTATCTATCTATCTATCTATCTATCTATTATCTATCTATCTATCTATCTATCTATCTATCTATCTATCTATCTATCTAGCTATCTATCTATCTATCTATCTATCTATATCTATCTATCTATCTATCTATCTATCTATCTATCTATCTATCTATCTATCTATCTATCTATCTATCTATCTATCTATCTATCTATCTATCTATCTATATCTATCTATCTATCTATCTATCTATCTATCTATCTATCTATCTATCTATCTATCTATCTATCTATCTATCTATCTATCTATCTATCTATCTATCTATCTATCTATCTATCTATCTATCTATCTATCTATCTATCTATCTATCTATCTATCTATCTATCGGCCTGCAATTTTTAGCTCTCCTGGCCGTTCGATAATGGTGTCAATACCAAAATTGGTATGGCATAACATTACTGCATATGAGCATAAGTGACTAGTCATGGCATGAAAATCATGACATACATGCATGAATGTCATGATTTAACATGTCAAGGTATTGCTGCTCTTCCTGTGGTTTCGTTCACATGGCATATCGCAAAACTGATGTGGTAGGCATGGCGAACATAAGTGACAGACCCTAACGTCGAAATCATGACATGCGTGTCACGCAAGAATATGACTACATGCCGCGCTCATAATGCACTCACGGTCGTTTCGCTAGCTTCACAGACACCAAATTCAGTATTACGTGGCGTGGCGTGAATGGATGTTGAAGGTATATGACTCGTGCGAACATGATAATCAGGACATGAGTGTCATGTAAGAACGTCACTACATGCCACGGTCATGATGCGCTCGCGGCCGTTTCGCTAGCTTCACATATGCCAAATTTGGTATTACGGGACCGGAATTTGGTATTACGGGACGTGAATCAGCAAACGTTACCGTTTACAAGAAAGCATTTCTCATAACACGTGTACTTGTAATTCTTGAGGGAGACTTGTTGCCAGAGAGAAAGAGAGAGAGGTTTATTTACAAAAAGGCAGAAAGGTCGGCCTGAGCGATAGCCTGCTCTAGCCCGCTACTCTACACTGGGGGAGGGGAAAGGGGAAGAGAAAGCGCAATGGATAACGATGGTGAGATAGAGAGGTGAGCGTATAAAATCCTTTCTAGCTGAGAAAAATGTTATAGCGGCGCAAAGACTTGTTGAGAGGATTACAACATGTCAATGCCGATCACTAAAACGACTGAAATCATGACGGCGATTCTGGAATATAGTTTTTCTTTCACGGTTA
Source organism: Rhipicephalus annulatus (assembly GCA_013436015.1). Lineage (NCBI taxonomy): Eukaryota > Metazoa > Arthropoda > Arachnida > Ixodida > Ixodidae > Rhipicephalus > Rhipicephalus annulatus. Next base: position 47,852 of record WOVY01012551.1, on the reverse strand, counting down.
TATTTCAACGCATGATGACTGAGTGGCTATGAAAGAGGAAAAGGAAGAGAAAAGCGCTGTCCCGTTACTGCCTCTCATAACGAGGGCACCTCCACAGGTAAGCGCAGGGAAGGGGGAATGGGAATTAAAGAGACAGAAGAGAAGAGGTAAGAATAGAGTGGTGAAAAGCATTAGATCACTCGCATCGCGCACGCGCGCAAGAAACAACGCAGCCCACGCAACCGAGCGAAAGACCGCCGAACGCATGATGACCACGTCAGGTACCTTACGAAGACAATTATATGTTCTCGATCATAGTGTTTCCTATAAATACACTTACAGAAGAAGCTCTGGCACTAGAGTCCATGGGAGCTGCAACGCATTGCGCTTCAGCCAGCATGGGAATTATGGGTAGTACACGGATTTGTCTAATATTCGTACTTCACGTTTGTTCTGGCTTTAGCGTGGCTTGAAGCTTCTTTGTAACAAAACAACAGTCGGTAAATTTTCGGCAGGTACTCTTCACCACCTTAATCTTTTAGACTTACCACTCCAAATCGGGTCACGAAGTGGAACACGGTTTGTTCTTTTCTTCAAAACAAAGCCAGAACACCGCAATAAACAAAGCCGCAAGTACGTTTGAAGCCGCAAGCATGAACACTAGGAAAATTTGTGCACTACACTATCATTTCCATGGTCGCTGAACGATCGCAGTGTCGGAGTCCGCTCCAGTTAGATTGAAGAAACTGTATATGCTTTTGAGCCGTCGCGCCTGTGTAACTCGAGAAGATGTGGGGACGCACTCTGCAAATATTCTCTCGCAGCCTCCGCCTCGTTTTTTTTTTCTCGTCTCTGCGTGACATAGATACACGCTGTATCGTCTTCTGATTAAACGACACCGCCACTGCAGCACCACTACAGTTATGCGCCGTCGGCTACTAAAACAGGCTGCCCAGATTGCGAGATCTTTCCCTCGCTATCAAGACGAGCGTCGATATCCTCGCCCGCGGCTCCTACTAAGCGAATGAACAGTTGTTATATTTTCATGTCGAGACTTGTCTTTCCGTCGACGGGACTCGCACAAACGTAAAAAAAAGTACATGAAAAGCGTGGGACAAACACTGTCCTGTGCGGTGTTATGGCTGGGCCGGATGCTGGAGCTGATGTGCGGGTATAGCGTGGCGTGGTGCTGAGTGGGGGAATCGTCTACCGCAGGCCCAGGGACGTCATGGTCAGAAAGCCGAGGCAGTGACCGGCGTGCGGAAAACTTAACAGTCGTATATTGACATCTTGGAAGACAGAAACTGATTCCTCCCAAAGATTCATGACAAGCAACCACTCGGTCGCTCGTTCTCTACAGTGGGAACGCCCTTAAAAAAAAAAAACTACCCTATCACGCCGCGAGTGTCCATGTAGAGGCGAAAACTTGCCACGCCCAGGTCACAGAGTCCAAGTTGGCGTCTCCCTCTCTTCATGAGCGACCTGTTTTGCCGGATGAGAGGGTGATGCACCTCGTAGCCTAGCAGGAACCACACCTGTCAACTCACATTGACGAACGGTTGGTCACCCCACTCATTGGAAACACGTGTGTCTCGCACAGACTTGGCGCAAAGCATCCGCTGTCCGTCAGCGTTTCGTGACGTGCGGTACACTCACACAATAGACGTGCTGGAAGAAGAGCATGACAAGGTCGACCCGCCGCATATGCAGACTGGACAGAAGCACATTTCTTCGGAATTACCCGGCGGGGAAAGTGACTAGTTTTCCCAGAAAACCAGGCTGTCCCAGGAATGTGGTCATTGCTTCGTAACAGTGGGCCACTTGTTTGAGACTCATGAGTAACACAGCAACAGGATGCATACCCAGGGAATGGACCCTTTGCGCAAGTCTCTAAGCTGGCTTTCCCACAAGGTTGTTTTCCCACCAAAAGGTCTTGTTCCTAGACTGATTTTCTCACTCATTGTGTTTTCGCGTTCCTTCCACTCCCTTCTTTAGAACGACAGGTGTGGTGTCTCGCCCGCCATGTGATCTGAGGTTTCGTTTGAGGTGGGGAAACCGTACAGTCATTGTTGGGGGGCAAAAGTCGCTGTGTCACACTCGCGCCTTCACTGGAATAAGAGTGGTAAAAGTGGAGTGTCTAGAAATATACTATAATTTTAGGCACCACAGTAAAAGCGCAGTGAGCGAGAAAAGCAGTCTGAGCTCGAGGACTTTTTTTTTCCCTGTTGGTTGGAAAACAACCTTGCAGGAAAGCCTTGCACATTTCCGCAAATGGTAAATTGAAACTCTACCAAACACGACAACGAGTTAGGTGGAGCCACGAAATGTAGAACGTCACAGGATAAAATGAAATCATCAATCAAATGCAATCACAATGCAACTGTAGGCCATTGGGCATATGTCGACCGGCAAAAATAAAAGAATACGGTGACCACTCGGACTCACTCATGAAGTATATTTCGCTCTCGTAAATTCCAGAGACTGTCACGCCGCCCGCGGTCGCCAGCGTAACTTTTTCAAGGAGTGTCGGAGTAGCGGCGTGGCAGCGGTATGGTGGCTAGAAGGGCTAGCCACCATAGCAGCGGTGCTCATATATAGCATGTGCATGTACGTCTTGGCTGGCGTTGGGCTTTCGCTAGAACGTTTCTGTCGTAGTTAGCGGGCGCACATAGGTCACTGCAGACGTTGCATGCATAGTCTCCGTTTGCGAAAAGGGTGCGCTTTTCAGACACAGCGAAGTAACAACTGAGACGCTTATTCACGTTCATCTGTACCTGTGAGTACATTTCGTGAGTCATTTGTGCGTGGGAAACGCGGGGCACGTTTAGATCTGCTTGCCATTCGGCGCGTGGCCTTCCGATTCGTTGCTATCGCATTAATTGCTTCGCCTTTGCGGCAAAGCTGTGACCTTATTTAAGAAATGAATAAAAAATATCGGCATTGCGATGACTGAGCGAAATCTTACATCGGTAAGTATCCGCTCAAAACTGAGGACGTGGAAGGAAATACAGAATGTTATAACACCATTTTGGTGTTTTGTGTGACAAACCACGTAATCATCGTGAGGCACGCCTTTAGTGGAGGGCAAGGTGCGTGGACACCGCACGGTACTGGGCCTCTATAGCATCATAGAGTTTCTTAATATACACTAGAGGGAACTCTGGCGCTAGTGTCTATGGGAGCTGCAACACACGGCGCTTCAGCAAGCATGGGAATGATGAATAGCACACACATTTGTCTAATTTTCGTACTTCTGGCCTGCTTCTGGCTCCGTGTATGTTCTTGTGCCTTGGAGCTGTTTTTTTCATGAAAACACAAATTCGCAAGTGTTTACCGTTTGCACTTCACAACCTTATTCTTTTAGGTTTACTATTTCGAATCAAGTCACTAAGTTCAAAATGGTTTGTTTTTTTTCTTTCAAAACAAAACCGTAACCAGCAATAAACGAAGCCGCAAGTACGATTCGCCGCCCGCAAGTACTAAGACCGGGCAAATGTGTGTACTACCCATCATTACCATGGTCACTGGACGATCGCAGCGCCATAGTGCCCTCTAGTTAATTTTGGGAAACTCTATGTCTAGCATTCCACCTACATCGCAAAGCAACCGCCGCGGTCGGGATCGATCACGTGACGTTCGGGTCAGAGCAGAACATCGTAACCACCACATTACCGCGGCACACACGTGTGGAGCGTTGAAGAACAGTAAGATTGCTCTGTGTCGCCGAACGTCAGTGCACGAAAGGCACGTCTTGCGTACCGGCACGATTAGCACGAAGACGAAAAGCAAGCTAACACTCCTACAAATGGTTCGCATTTAAAAGCAAGCCAACATTCCTATAGAGCCTTCCCAGTGATATGTGATTTCCGCTTGGTGTTTATTCTGGCGGACATGAGAAGTCTGCAGGCAGTGTCCTTGCGCAACGACAGATGCGCTATACAGGCCTTCACTCCCCAACAAATGATGTGTTTGGCATTCAGGACCTCTTCGTCTTCAACGAGACATCGTATTCGAGTTTCTTAAGCGTCCAGGTGGCGCATAATATATGCGACTGCAAAAAGAATAGAGCCATCGCGAAGCAAAAGAAAGAAAAAAAGACACTGCAGTGTAGGCTGCACATGTGCTCAGCGACTCCGATACTCTCCGTGGGCGCCATATTGAACCACCCTGTGCGCCCCTTATAGGTGATGAAACACTCGGACTCAAGCTCGCCAAAAGATTACGCACCAACGGACACCCGACTCCGACTCACGGTTCGCTCCAAATATGATCTCACGGGTGCCAGTGCCGATCCATAATACCATGATCCGGATTATGTGCTGCTACACCTTAATCTTTATTCGCAATCAAGCCCGATCCGGATCAAGACTATCGCGATCTGACCATCTGGTTCCCACATCGTGATTTCGCTGACGTCTACGCTCTGTCGCCGAGCTTGTTGAAAGCACAATGAACTAGATAATCGAGCATAGTTCAATGCAAGTACATGAAAAAGCTTAATTTTAACAAAAAGCAAATTTCAAACTGTTTAAAATGAAACAATATCTGAAACTTTGCATATATTCAAATTCGCATGGGCACCACGTAGTTCTGAAAGAATCAGACGACCGTTGTCTTCAGCGCTCAACTACCGCACCGTGCGAGCAGTTGGAGCACCTCGAAGCAAATTCATTATTAGTGTTGGCAGCTTTTAGACTACGTCGCAGCATATGAAGAGACTTGTACAATAATTTACCGCAGGCAGGAGTTAATTGCTCGGACTTGGGGAGACTAAGGCAAAACTATGGCGTGTACGACGACATTACCGCTTCGCTGTGACTGCATGGATGGCTACGAGTGGGTGCCATAAGCGTTAAAAGTGAAGATTAAAAATTTCACAAAGTAATACAGGTGAGTGCAAGGAAAACTGTATCGAATGATGGATTCATTAAACTACTTTTGCAGGGGCACGCAAAGTTTTTGATCGCGTATTTCTTGAACGACTAATGTGGCTTGCAAAGACCTCCAAGAAGTGGGGTGCGCTCATTTTTGTGAGTTGCATGTAAATGTTCGGTATTATTGCGAGTGTTAGAGTACGTGCAGTACGCATGCCCCAATCAAAATTTAGCTCAACGGCGATCAGGTGTTATTAGAAGGGCAGCAATAGTGTTGTTTCTGTGGCACTCGTTTCGCTATCGCAGCTCGAAATTCGTGACGCCTGACACAAAAAGCAGACGGCAGAAAAAGCAACAGCATGCGTTGCCACCTGTCGACGATGCCTGACGTACCGAGTGGAAGTGCAACAAGCGTAGACAGAGAGAGAGAGAGAGATAATGAAGGTAGGGAGGTTAACTAGACTTCTCCTAGTTTGATACCCTACACTAAAGGAGAGGAGAAGGAGGGAATAAAGTAGAGAGAGAGAAGAGAGACACCCTGCACACCACACACACACCAGTGACGCCACACACAACAAGCGTAAAAGTTTTCAAAATGAAGGCACTCGTAAACAAGCTAAATACAATGTAAAAAAAGAAAGTGAGTTGCATAAACGACTTCTAATCGGGTTTTCTAAACCGAGTTTCCGGACGTGCCACCTGATGCACTTCATCTCACCCAAGCTCGAAGCGGATTAGCTGGGACGGCGTAGCAAAAGCGATACATTTGATCGCTATCAAGAAAAACGATCCGGATTGCCCTGACCGCTATTAAAAGTACCCGTGTGACACCGGTATGTGTGGGCCGACTCATGCGCTACCTTATCGGCATATGCAATCGGGAGAGGTCTTACAGTGAACATTGGCCAAAGTTGCCGATTCCGCTTATAGTAAGTTGATTTGGGCTTATTTTTTTTTCTCTGAGTGTCTTGAAGAAGTTTCAGTCCCTTGTCGCGTTTTCCAGGCTTACTTGCACTTTCCCAGCAAATATAGTTACCTTAGTTATCATCACGTTCACCATCCATAGCGCGTTTGTTCATGAAATACCACAAGTTAAGGGGTGTGATCATGAGAGTACCCAGACGTAGGCGGCTAGATAGATAGATAGATAGATAGATTGATTGATAGATAGATAGATAAATAGATAGATAGATAGACAGATAGATAGATAGATAGATGCCAAAAGTGCTTGCAGTATGCAAAGAAATGCCTTGCATTCAAAATGTGTGCTGCTTGCATTAGTGACGCAAGGCTGGAACCATCAGCGTAGTTAGTGTTCAACCTAGCTAAGTTATGCTAGTAATGTCGAGTTTTCGCTAGAGATGCCAAGTTTCTCCTAGTAGTTTATCCTGTTCGGTTAGTTTCTCACACTACGCACGAGTCACTTTGTTTTGGCGGGAACATGTTACGCTATTAGTTACAAGTTATTGCTACGTGATTTCGGTCACGTGACTAGCTGTTACGTAGCTTTTAGTGGAAATATGTCACGTGACCAGCTGATACGTTGTTATGGTAGGAAGGCGCCAACGTCACTCGCTGTTACATGATTCTACGTGATTTTAGTATCATGGCTGGTTGTTGCGCTATTTATGGCGGTAACGCGTCACGTGACTATATATTACTTGATGTTGCGTGATTCTAGTAACATGTCTAATAACATGATGTTGCGTGACTTTCATTCACGTCAGTAGGTACGTGTTGCGTGATGTTACGTAATTCTATTTTAAACTATTTCCCATAAGACATCAGGGTGCCACCATCTTGGCCTCTTAAGACGATGCTTTTTTGTTTTTGTATTTCACGACGCCAATTAAGGAGACCCGTGAACACATCGTATTTACAAACCCAACCGTTTAGCACGCGTACGCTTCTACCGTAACACTGTTAGGTTAGTTGTCAAAAATGGCGGCGCACAGAATCACTCGCAAAATACTCCATACGTGAGTAGTCACGGGGTGGTACGCGATTTTAGTACCGTGACTAGTTGTTACCTGATTTTACGTTATCTTTAGTCTCGTAACGCTCGCACGTCATAACAGTCACCCATTCCATGCCAGACAAATCGGCGCACGTGTTGTCCGGGAAGCGCAGCGGAACTTGAAGAAGACGAAGGCAGCGCTTACTTATTCATGATAATGATGATTCCTGTTCGCACTACGCGGTGCAATGAATAGCTTCAAGAGCTCCGCTCTTGAAAGCAAATGCTGGATCGTGTAGGCTGACAACGCTGTGGACTTAGTCGGCAGACGGAACTTCGCGGTACGACTTAGCGACAACCAGCGCCCCCTGGCGTTGCAGTTTGACTCGCGAAAAGCACACGTATCGGTCCGAGCTTCTCATTGACGTCACGGTTGTCGCCAAGGGCACGGTTATAATGACGGGTAAATCCATGCGGCCGCTGTTGAGTCACCTTGACAGTTCGCTGTCACATTTACACGCCCACTGCGCACCAAACACGCGGCCTTTCAAAACGTACGTGGTCTTTCAAAACGCCGTGTTGTCAAATATATCGAGGCGTGCTTCTGTGACTGGCATTTTTAGTGGCATTTATTTAAAACATTAATTGTGGAAGCCGTTTGAGTCCTTAAGATAAGTTCGCTCTTCTGCACACGTATCTTTCTTCTTCTTGAATACCTTTAATCCATGAGAATAAGCCAAGACTACACGAATGACTATGACGACTGTTTTGTGCGTCTTCTCAACATTACGTATCTGGAATACTGAATACCGTACAATCAAAGTTGAGACATAGTGAAGGCGAGGAAGAAACGACACTGTCTCGCCTTTGAACTCGGCGTGTGGTTTAGAGGCCCTTTTATGTATACAGAAAGGGGCCGTTTTCACGAGCTATGTTATTTGGACTGGTAACGTTTCGTTCGACTTGAGTGTCATCCACTTCCATCCCATAAATAGCACCACACAAACAAGTCTTACGCTATTTTACGGTGACACGAAACATGGACAGTCAGTACAGAGTGAAGTAGCATGAACTCATCATTTTTTTTTTCGTATTCTTGCTGATTTATGTTTGTTTCAACGTCGCCTGTATCAGTTATGTTCAGACACGAGTGGTCGTACGCATGTAATGTGAATCGTCTAATCAGTCATATAATCATATTTGAAGCATGCTTTGGGTTGAATGTCGATGGTTTTGTATCTATAGTAGAGTGTGCCGCGGTTAATGGGTTTGTTCAGCCTCATCGAGCTGACAGTCTGTAAACAACTATTCAATGGTTTCAGTATAACTTTTGGAATACGGCATTAAATTTTTTTACTGAAGTGCATATTTCAATACTCTGTGTAAACGAATAAGTGCACTAACTGGGAGAAATACGTGTACATGAGAGCACGTGTTAAAACAGTACAGGAATGTGCTGTCACAAAATGCTCATTTTTTATGCTATATATGTACACTGCGTATGTTATAAAGTGCTTAATAAAAAGAAGCCACTTTGACGAGCTCGCGAACGCTGTCACTGCATTCAACGTATTCTATCAAAAATTGAATATATCTTGGAATCCTTGCCTGACAGGGCTGCTCAAATCACCGATGTTTACAGGCGTGTTGTTTTCTTGCTGTCTTACCAGTTACGGTAAATATGCCTTGATTATACGCATTCAGTTTTCGCATACCACATTGGGGCAGTCATATAGCCTGCCTTTCAAATAGAGCGCCATGTATCTATTGCTCAAAATTGCAAGCCAGAACCAATCAAAAGTGTCTGAGCAATGTTAGCGACACATTTTAGCTATTGTTATTTCGATCAGTGCCTTTGATTTTGATGGACTTTATTGGCGTGTGAAATTGTGTATACAACTCACGAAAGGAATATGAGTACTTATATTTTGTTCCCTTATTCAATTGCGCTAAGCATTTTCCGGAGGGTAACCGTTGTGGCATTACTGCTCGAAATCAAATACAAACGTGGTATCATTTTTGCAAACATGCATGAGTCTATATTTACAGAAGCATAATATTAAATAACGTTTTGTTAACAATGGTGAATAAATGACCTTCTCATATCTTTTGTGGTCACACCATTTATTGCAAACACGAATAGTTACGTTTAAGCAAGAGTACCACGTAACGTCTAGCTAAGTAATATCAGGAGTTTTACGTCGCAAAACCGCGATAGTTTATGAGACACGCCGTTGTGGAGGGTTTCCGAAAATTTCGGCTATCTGGCATTGTTTAACGTGCGCTGACATCGCACAGTACACGGTCCTCTGGCATTTCGCCTCCACCTGAATGTGACCGCCGCAGCCGGAATCGAACCTGCAACCATCCGGTCCGCATCCTTGCACCGTAGCGACTGTTCCACTACGCCGAAGCATAACATCTAGCTTATCACGTAAGAAAACACCGTAGCTGCTGCAGCAAAGAGTCATACGTCTGCTCTTTGCAGCATCATTTACGGCTCTACGCATTGGCGTTTGTAATAAATGCTTGCCGACGCTTCCGCAGGTCAGTATATTTGGCTATTGTTTTGGGTGCCCCATGTTACCGGGGCTGCTGCTGCGGTGATTCAGTTCTGGCAGAGCGGTTCCTCAGTGTACCATTCTGTCTGTTATTTAGTATACCTGATACCATGCCTCAAAATCTCGAGTTGGCTGCATGGCGCATTTAGACGCTAGGTGCATTGACTGAAGGTAAACTTGAAGAAAAAAAGGTTCTGTGTCTATATTGAAAAAAAAAAGCATACCCAAACATCATGTGCCTCTACCCGAGGTATTAAAACTGAAGGCTCAAGTTGAAAACCTTGTAGCAGACGTCAATAGGCACCCGGCAATGCAGTTTACGAGATCTGATGGTAGCGCCAGAACACACAGCCGAGCGAGTAGGCGCAGCAAAACCGAGTCTTCCAATGCGTATACCCTAGCGAGTAGACGCAGCAAAACCGAACTTGCACGTGCATATCATTTTCTTCTTTAGTTGTGAGCAAGGCGGGCACGGCTGATTATGTAAGCGCCCAGGAAGCGTTCTTTGAAAACTTGCCTAAAAGGCACTGACACTTCAGCGTGTTACTGTGTCCAGCGAGCGTTCCATTTTCTTAGTATCCCTGGCGGTCGGTACCAATAATGCTGAGGTGGCCCAAAGAGCTTCGTCGCGCCCTCTGGTCCACTATCGGGTTGCCTATAGTCTTAATGCGATCGCTGAGGGACGGTGCTAGGAGAACGCAGCATTAGTTGCCTCTAACAGGTCACTGAAAAAAAAAAAAACTGAATCATTCACTAAGCGCGTGTCTGTACTGGAAAAATAGTCCAGACTTGATGATGTTAAACTGAAAGGAATTCCCTTCTCTCAAGAGGAAAATTGCCAAGTCATCGTCAAAGCTATGGCTAGTAAGATCAACTGCACTATACATGATTCAGACATAGATGTTATTCGGTGCGTCCCGCCTAAAACCTATACCGAACAAAAGCGTCAGCGTGTGCTTTTGCTCCCGATATATAAAGCAGGAATTACTAAGCAAATCTCGCAAGGTCGTACTGCATATCAACGAAAGTAGGGCGTATCGCAGTCGCAACGAAGCTGACCTTTCTGCCTTTAGGTAGAGCTGGTAACCTATATATACTAACTGATCTGTCAAGTTAACCATACTACGACATGTCATCTTATTTTAGTATTGTCTCGGGGCCGTGGCGTAGACGAAGGCCGCAGTCGGTTTCGTCAAGGCGAAACTCTTTACTTAGCCTAACTTGTGGCCGTGACATGGAAACTAGAACTAATGCAAGCAATGGACGCTGTATACTGATATCGGTGCACGGAGCGTCAGTCGTCGCTAAGGGACAAGCGGTCAAGCGCGTCAGCTTTTATACATGTAGGTTACCTCTAGCGGCTGCGTAAGTTCTAGAAGTAAATCTCATGTTCGGGTTGAGCACGTAATCTCATATGAAGGTTACAAGATTATATAGACAGTTCCCAGTTATTCGGGCATGCTTTGCGCTAGGCAGGATTTATATTGTAATGATGGTAACATGGCGAGGCGAAAACAGCGCCTTTTGACAAAAACGGACTAAGGAAACACAAACACAGGAGCCCGTGTCTTTGTTTCCTGCACGTACATTAATTAAAGGTTACTTTTGGGGATTCACTACAGGCTGTCTGCGTTCGGACTGCGTGGTCAAACTTTCTTGACTATTGATCGAGGTGTTTCGGTACGGCCCCTTCTTCGGCGTCTTTGTTTTTTTTTCAGTATATAAATGACCTTCCTGAAATGGTTACTATCATTGAACCTTTTCTTTACGCTGATGGTACTACCATCTTGCCTCTGATGAATTCATACTCTTTGAAGATAAATTTACAGAAAGATCTAAGTAGCATTATAACCTTGTGCCGTTGTAACTTCTTCAGTTACAATTCTTGGAAAAACTATAGTTCATTATAATCCACTCACATAACAGTTCTTTCATCCCAAATGATTGTCGAACTCAATAACATGCTCATCGCTCGCGACAATGAATGTTCGGTCATTCGTAGGAGTTACTCTTGACATCGACTTAAAATATTCTAGCCTTGTCACGCCCTTACGAAAAAAAAACACAAAAAAACTAGCATACGGTATTCAGGGCATGTAACTATTTTTTAACACTTCTACTTTAAAGGCTGGTGTACACCGGCGACTAGCAGCGGTCGCGCGACCCTTTGCGCTGGTTTCAAACTGTCGCGAATGGTCACAAACGGTCACGAAATGACTGATTTAGCTAGTCGCTTCCTGACCGATTTTTAAGTGGCACAACTGCAGTCGCAAAGCTGCTGTAACCAATCAGCGGTGCTCATTTTTTTTTTTATTGCGCGGGCTTTCTACCGTCAGATAGAAACGAGTGCGTTCCTCTGGGTCTGCATGTGGCACCATGGCCACCACGGAATACTTGGCTTCGAGATGGCGGGGCGCTGCAGCTCCAGCAAAGTATTGAATTTAGGTAGCGGCGTTCGCAAGAAGCTAAACAACCTCAAAATAAAGATAAAATAAATTGTGCGCTATTTTTCCCCGTATTCAGGAACGTTTTTTATTTGTCTTGAACTTGACTTGTCACCGCCTTTATTACAGTGTGTTTGGAATGCGTTCGTGCTTCATGCCTTGGCAACGACTTAAAACACCGCGTTTTCAACACGTTTGATCTGCATTGTAGGCTGTGGCAAGTGAAGTTGAATTCAAGGACCGTTTTTGAATACGTACGACTCTCAAAATACTCCTCGTCGTCTCAGCGCAGCTCGGAAGGCAGGCGGCTTGCAGGGCCGGTCTACTCGCGCGACCGAAAGGATGGTGACACCCACTACCGCCTTTTTTCTTCGAAGGCATCTGTGTTGCCAGCGCTGACACCGTGGCACAGCGCACCAGACCATGACAATCTCTTGTTCTTCACTTGAATCAAACTTGACGCTAATGGGAACGCGCTTGGTTTGCTCCGCTCACTCAGCTGGCGGCAATCAGCTGCTCGGCACCGGTCTCGGAAGTTCTCGCTGATAACAATATCCGGACGTGACTGCTACTTCCGGTTGCTCGCATGCATCCCCTGCCGGTGTGAACATCAGTCGCTTTTGGTTGCCAGTCGCGAATGGTCGCGCGACCACTGCTAGTCGCCGGTGTGCATCATCCTGAAGCGACTAGCCAAAACAGTCCCTTTGCGACCATTTGCGACCATTCACGACTGTTTGCAACCTGTCGCAAATGGTCGCGCGACCATTGCTAGTCGCCGGTGTGCACCAGCTTTAACACGGATTATACTACTCTTTTATTCACAGTCGTGTCGTTTATCGTATCACTATTCTGAGAATACATAACTTAACTATTTATATCCCATATAGCGCATCCAACATCAAGCCCTTATAATGATTGAGACATAGTCGTTATTCGGCGCTACTGAGATATCAAATTTCAGTTGATATCTCAGTAGTGCATCATCATTACTTCACACCTTAATATATTTTCTACGGCTACATTATTTAAAATAATATCTCACTATTGCTCTTTCGAAGACATTGCTTCATCTTGCACAATTATTTTGAGACGTTTAAACCCCAACAACTATTATCTTGTACCATGAAGCGTGTTTTGTCCCGATGCACTTTGAAATTATGAACCAACTACATGTGCTTAAAATGCAATATTTTTAATACCTGCTATCAATGATAATTACGGACTACACACTGGTTATTTTCTGATTTATCCATATGAAATTTATTTTCGTCCCACATCAAGCAGTGCTCTACCTCTTGTTTACCTAATAACAATTGCATATTTATTGGCTCAATTACACTATAGCTGTATATTTTCCTTCAATAATGTTGTTTGTTATACAAGTTTTGTTTACCTGTAACTGATTTATTGTTCTCCAATGGTATTGCACGCTTTCTTTTTATGTTACTGTAACGGGTCATTAGTAAAATTTATTTTGTGATCTCATATGGACAGGAGGTCTCCTTACAACCTGGTGCACCTGGATCTTCTTCTGTATATTTATTCTGCATGATGTTCTGTTTTCGTACTAATATCCTAAATAATGTGAAACTTGAAGATGTTATCCTATTCTACACTGTGAGCCCAAGTGTTCTTACGGCCTTTGCTATACTCCACACAGCCGCAGGATGTAAAGCTCGCTTTGTAACCTCGTCTTACTAACAGATGATTCAGTAGACGTAGACGTAATTCGTATAGCTGGGAAGTCCCCTTCTTCGCAGATCTGATATTAACTCCGCATTCATGGAAGAAGGATAAATCACCGGTATATACTAACTGCACGTGTCACAGGCGTTTTCTTCTGATGGTGTCTTACAGAAAAAAACCCGTCCTTCTGGGCGAAAAAAAACAAACGAAAAAAACACGTACACAGCAGCACGTCGAGAGGGCAGCTCATAGAAGAGGCGGCGAACGTATTCTCTCTAATGGATCCACGCTGCTCGACCGTCACGGAGATATCTCGAAGTATGCAGAGAATGTGTTTTACCTCGTGCCTCGAGTGAAATTGGGAAAATAAGAAGTGCGCGGTAGCGGGACGAGCGCAAGAGGTCGACTTGGAATAACGCTGAACGCGTATACGTTTGTATGTAACTACAGAAGCTTTGTGCTAAGTTGTACAAATAATTAACCTGTGTTCCTATATTATTGTTTTTTTTTCTGTGTTGCCACCCTTATTGCACCTTTCCTATGAGGCCTGTAAGGTACCTTTAAATAAATAAATAAATAAATAAATAAATAAATAAATAAATAAATAAATGAAGAATCGAGGTGAACTCGGACAGAAATGCGTGCGTGTGAACATGCTATTGCAAAGTGAACTCCTGCAAGCGAACTGTCCATTGCCAGCATTTGCCACATTAGTTCCTTCATTTGAGTTTGCTATAGGTTTTTTTTGGTGAAGTAACGAGCATTTAAGGTACCCTGGCTGTCGTATGTTGTCGTAAGTTGGCGAAACGTAGGCAGAACTGCACAGGCGAAGGCGTGATATGGGGTCGAGCGGCGTTCCTTGTTCGTAGTGCTGAGAAATTGTGGTTTACTCGAGTAGTTCGTTAAATGATTTGAGTTGCCATATTTGGGCACCAGTAGTAACCTCTGCTCAAACGGTGACATGACTGAGAGCTTCGCTGTAGGAAGGGGCGTTGGACGTGGATGTCCAGCCACTCCAGTTTAGGTTTGTATTGTCACTAGATCCCTTCATCAGAAAAGTAGCGGTGTGCTCGGTAAATATAGGAACTTCCCGTGCCATACACTGGGGAAATTCAAGTTACAGCCCGTGCGATGATATTTGGACATTTCTGAGAAATAAGAATGGTCTCAGCATGTTATTGGAGCTGTTTCACGAGTACTCTACGCTCTGACTCATACCCGACGAAAACAAGGCGCTTCGCTTTGGAGCCTTCGCCTACAATTTCCCACCGGCACGGAGTTCAATTCATGGATGCTGCTAGAGTTCTCGAAGTGATCTTTGAAGAGGGAAAAGCGTTATTGCGAATAGAACATGGGGAGACGCGGCAGAAAAAAGATCACAGCATATCTGCGGAGTGAATGATGATGAGTGGGGCAAAGCGACCGTCAATCCGTCCGCGCTCCCGCCCGTCCGTTCGTTCTTGCTTCCACCCATGCGTCCGTCCGTGCGTTCGTGCGTCCGTTCGTTCTTCCGTCCGTCCGTTCGTTCGTTTGTTCGTTCCTTCGCCCGTCCGTCCTTCTGTCCGTCCGTACATTTAGTGGACATTCCAAGTACCACCATTTAACATCTTTTCATCATATATTCATCATATAGATGATCCCGGCTGCGGCTGCTGCATTTCCGATGGAAGAGGAAATGTCGTAGGCCCGTGTGCTCAGATTTGGGCGCACGTTGAGAAACCCCAGGTGGTCGAAATTTCCGGAGCCTTCTACTACGGCGTCTCTCATAATCATATGGTGGTTTTGGGACGTTAAACACCACATATCATCACCATATAGATGTACCGCCATCTAGCGGAAATTCCAATGGCAAAACGACAGTTGACTACATACTGCTACGACGATGACTACTACTACTACATACACCACGGAGGCACGACCCATGGCTTATGGAGCTTGGCCCCTAAAAGCGAGGACCTGTATAAATAGGGATTCAGAATACAAGCTCAAGGTTCCCTGGGTGCTCTCTGGGCTGCTGTTAGTGCGCGCGACCCCCTCGTGCAAGAGTCCAGAAAGGAGGAAATCCTCCTATCCGTGAAAAAAAAAAGTTCTATACTCGTTGTGAAGGCAACTGTGCCTGTTCGCACACGTTGCGTTGGTGCCGCGCAGCGTCTACGGACAGTCATAGGAGCACATATGGGGGAACTTATACATGCCAATTTGAAGACTAGTTGCCTCAAGCTGCCCGCAAAGCTCGGTGGCGTGGGTCTTCCGGATATTAAATCTTCACTGAGCACTGGCAGCTAAAACAACCGCTAAGGGTTTCGCTGATCCGGGAACATTCAGGGAAAAAGCCTTCCAATGTACTGGACAAGTATTCTAAAGACTATGTATGTATCTGTGGTAAGTCTGGCCGCTTGATCAGCATTGAGTGTTTAGTGAGAGCCACTGAATTTTTTTTTTGTGTCGCCAGAAAACAAAAATTTCAATTGACGGTCGCAAAAATCAATGCTGCAAATAAATAACGGTATGTTTGCCTTACTTGTACTCTTCGTCACAATGTACAGTTATCTGAAGACATCGGTGCCTGACAGAAGCTCGTGGACTACCGCCGCGTGCAGCGTTTCCCACTCCCTGCGTCGAATTTACCAAATCTTGGGCAAAGATGCGCTTTACAATATCTAAACATTGTCGGGCGGGTATACCCTATGAACCGATTATTCTTAAGGCTGGCCGTATCTATAGCTATCTATCTATCCGATCTTCTATACTATCTATCTTATCTATCTATCGATCTATCTATCGATCACTATCGATCTATCTAATCTATCTATCTATCTAGCGGAAGAGCGAGCGAGCGAGCGAGCGATCGAGCGAGCGAGCGAGCGAGCGAGCGATCTAGCGAGCGAGCGAGCGCGTATCTATCTATGTATCTATCTATCTATCTATCTATCTATCTATCTATCTATCTATCTATCTATCTTATCTATCTATCTATCTATCTATCTATCTATTCTATCTATCTATCTATCTATCTATCTATTTAGCCGCTTACGTTGGGGTGCTTCTTGAGGTCACCCTCTTGGCGTGAACCAAAATTAGCAAGGGAGGGTAAGATGGTGTGACGAATATGACGCGCTGGTCAAGACATGAATAATGTAACAATCTCGTCGCGCACGTCGTCAAACACTTCCCGCCAAACAGCGGCTCATACCCACTGGCGGGCATGTGCCGCTGGTATGCTAGTATGTGTCACAGGTGATTGACACTTAGTATTCTATCTACTCAGGAAACGACGAGAAGTTGAAAACACACATGGACAATTTTAATGCGTGAGCGTTAAGCAATACCCCTACATCGGTAGCGTCGACTCAACAAAGGCATAGAATAAATGACAGCGCTAAGAAAAAACCTGACAAAGACAGCGTTGACCCCCCGACGAATGCAAATAATAAATTTAAGGGTCCTAGCAGGAATCGAACCCAAGCATTCTGCGTGGCAGTCAAGCATTCTACCACAGAGTTACGCCAGGTCTCGGGACTACTTTTCAAATGGACGCTAATCTTCGTCAAACGTCAACAGTGGTTGCAGTGATGCCTAACCAATTTTATAAACATTGCATATGTACTCCTTTGATACAGCCGTCTCGTCGGGTTCACGTCAATTGTGGTTAGGTACCATGCGCTGAAGCTAATTCATGTATGCCAGTGTCCAGGGCCAGCATCTTCGCGAGAATCGGCGCTTCATATGAGCTTCTGGTGTTGCTAATACGCATGTTTCTGTTGACGTCGTTGCGCCAGTGCAAACAACTGCTCATATAAACATCTGGAACTCTTCAAAATATGTCTGTGCGTGCAACATTTGAACATATATTACATATATTTAGCATCATTTCATGACGTGTCGCTCAATAAAAAATGCAAAACGGTCACCTTATATATATATATATATATATATATATATATATATATATATATATATATATATATATATATATATATATATATATATATATATATATATATATATATATAAAGGGAAAGAAGAAGTCTATGTTTAAGGGCTCGTTTTTAAGTGTTTCGACACATTGTTAATGAGAACTAACAGACAATACAGACAATGATGCCAAGGAAAGCATAGGGGAAGTTGTTAAACCGAATTGTAATGTAAATGTGAAGAGAGAAAAGTGGGTGAAAAGATAACTTACCGTGGGCAGGAACCGAACCTGTGACCTTCGAATAACGCATTCGATGCTATACCACTGAGTTACCACGACAGCCATCCTCCCAGCCACTTTATTAGGTATCTGTGAATTTAAACGTGGCAGTGTCAGTCAGCGCCACCAGTAGCCATGGCGGCGAGTGTGGCACACTCTTTTTATGAGCCTGTACAGCATCACGTAGCACATGAACTTATTAGTAGCTGGCAGCTGACCAATAGTCTCTCGTATGCAACCTAAGGCACCAAGTGCGCCAGTATGAGACCCTCGTTAATGAATAAGGGAAAGTAGTCTATACCTAAGGGCTTGTTTTTCTGTGTTTTGACACATTAATAATAAGATCTAACAGACAATAATGCCAAGGAAAGTATAGATATCATGATGATGGGCTAGCCGGCTTGAATGTATACCCTTATCCGTTCCCATGTTTTCACATGTAAGCAAAAGAATAAAGGAAATTCTCGAAAATATTTGAACAGACACGGGTTAACCACATGCGCCGCTTCACGTAGCTATAACATTATTTTTTGCCCGCTATCGGCTTAAAGTTAACCTTGTACATTTTACTAATCGAGAAACATTGCAGAATGGCGGAATCGAATACAGCCCGAATAACAAGTTGTATTTGTGATCAAAGCCTTCATATATTCGAGCATTTTTAGCACTTTCAGACCCAGTCTCTACAATCAGAATAATTCATTATATAGGTCAGTCTGCAACCACATGGTTGAAGAAAAAACGACATCGCTCTTTGTCTACAACTCATATTTAACATCTGTTCACGTGTGAACAAAGAAATTTACAAAACAATAACAAAAGGCTTCTTCACCATGCAGAGGGAAGACGTCTGTTTTATCTTAGCATAATAAACTTGAATTAAGGCTATTGGGTATACTATTATTATAATATTACAGAAAAAAAACATTGCCCCACCACTGTGATCGAGTGGCTAAGGTACTCGGCTGCTGACCCGCAGGTCGCGGGTTTGAATTCCGGCTGCGGCTGCTGCATTTCCGATGGAGGCGGAAATGCTGTAGGCCGGTGTTCTCAGATTTGGGTTCACGTTAAAGAACCCCAGGTGGTCGAAATTTTCGGAGCCCTTCACTACGGCGTCTCTCATAATCATATGGTGGTTTTAAAATGGTGATTCCCGCATATCAATCAATCACTACTTAAAAGAACATTTAAGTAATAAACTCATACACTGAAAACATTATTTTAAATAACAATTGACTGATTCATTCATCCATTCATTCAATCATTGAATAATGCTGATTGAAATGTGGTGGCACACATTCTAAAGTTTTATGAACTGCTCTGATTGTGCGCACATCATTGTGTAAAAACCAGTTCATTGCTTGTACAGAATTTGGACCAGAAGGGGTTGAGAAAAACGACTGCGGGAAACAGTAGCCGTTGGTATTATTTGCTGTTTAAGGCCTTTTTTTGCAGGAATTTGTAATTTGTGTGACATTTAATTTGTAATTTAAGAATCAATAATGTATTTTTAAGAGAGAAAGAGTCTTTTTACAGGCTGTGGGTATATATCGTTTGAGCATTAGTAAAGTTTCTTGTTATATAGAAATTTGTGTGTAACACGGTATCATTGTACCACAACGACAGGAGTATAAGGAAGAGGTGGTGGAAAAGAGAGAGAAATAATGTATTCAAATGGTCTTTCATGGAGAGCGACTTCATTCGTACGTAGCGGCATCTCAGGGCGTAGAGCTGAAAAGGAGTGTAGTAGGCTATTATATTAACCGTAAAATGGCGGCACTTAAATGCTAAAACTTGTTTTGAAGGTACATCAGAAACAACGTGGCTTTTCGCGCCGCTCGGCAGGGAAATTCAGCAAAATATTCTGCCTCCGATCTCCGCCAACACACACACACACACACACACACACACACACACACACACACACACACACACACACACACACACACACACACACACACACACACACACACACACACACGCACACGCACACGCACACGCACACACACACACACACACACACACACACACGCACGCACGCACGCACGCGAACAATATAAATTTGAAGCAGAGTTGGTGGTACTGGGGGGGCGGGGGGTATGCGGAGATGGGTGCGATCGCCTGCCCCCCCCCCCCCCCCTCGAAAGCATAGTTAAAACATAGCGTGTATTTATGTTTGCAGCCTCCTTGCCCGCCTTGACCTCAGTTTTCGTGCGGCCCCCCCATAAAATAAATCCTGGTGCCGCCCCTGGCTTGGAGAGATTTTGTTGCTGTACATGCTTGAAGTAGGAAACTTTCCACATTGTTAACAGCAAATGAAAAATTTTAAATTTTTCTCGCAAGGCTTCACTGTATGACTGTGAATAAAAGTTGTATTGGAGAACTTTCAATTTTGCTAGGTCGATTGTACTTAGAATTTTACATATATGCGATGTCCTGGGTCTTTCTTTAATCGTGTCACTGATAGGAAAGTCGTCTTTTTTGCTTTTGACTGGAGGCTATAATTTGATTCTTGCATTTGATCGAATGCTGTCTCGCAAAGCGGCTATATATATTTTTGTAAAGTTTCGTGTCCCGTAAGCGTTTGTCGGAGGGTGTACATTGTCATGAATATCGTGCATACGAGCGGCAGTCATACACCAGGCAAAAAAAAAAAATCGAGGGGCACCATCTGTTTACGCTAGTGGCGCCGTCTCAGCGATTCAAAGTCAGCATACGAAAGTTTGCATAAAAGCAGTCCATCCTCCCTCACTATGGATAATCTAGTATGAACTGTATAGGTTGGTTAACAAGCGCATTTTTTAGGCATTTCCAAGCTAGGACATCGAATAATACTGGTAGGAAACAAAGGGGCACACGTTCGTCGCGACTAGAGAACACCGCAGCGTGAATTTGCTGCTGTAGGTGCCACGACGATGTGGACGAGTTCGGACAGGGGTGGATCCACCCACTCACCTTAGGGGAGGCGGTCGCCTAAATTAACGTTGTAGGGGGGGGGGCGTGGTCATGACTTTTTTAATAGCAGAAAATGTGCTTCATTGCATTAATACGGTTAATGAGTGCTCACAGTAATTTCACTCATTTCTCCTCATTGGTTAAAAGAGGAAGACTACAAGCACTGGAGTGAGGTGGGGGGGGGGGTGACAGAAATTTCGGGGGGGTATCGCGGGCCCTGCCGCTCCCCCCCTCTGGATTCGCCTCTGTGTTCAGAGGAGATCCAAGAGAAATTCTAAGAAATATTGCAAAATTATGAACAGGAAAGAAGAGTATTGACCTTAGCGCCTCCGAAATGAACGTTGAAGGAGCCGGTAATAATGACACGTTTTGGAAGAAATTCGTGCTATGTCCCACTTGTTCTTTCTCCGGGTTCGAATTTATTCGATGAAGCACTGAGAAGGAGGAGGGAACAACTTTATTCAATAGTGGGGACTAAGGAGGAAGAGGGAGTTAGGCGATGGGGGAGGAGGATGCTAGGTCGGGGCCCAAGGTAGAGCCAAGGGGCCGCGGCTGTCGCAGTCCACACCGCCAGCCTGGGCTGAATCGGTTGCATTCAGACACTTAGTGCAACCGGGTGGATGTTCTAGGAAGCGGTCTTGGTAGTTGTTTTGATGGTATTCGCAAGGTAGCAGCACATACACACGTACGTGCTGTGTTTTCAAAAATGCTGCAAAAAGCTTAACACTCCCTTAATGACAGTGCCACCACACTTGCTCGAAGTTTCCCCTTTTTTTTCTAGTTTTTTCTTCCTTTTTAAAAGATGCGTTTTATTAAAATGTATTGTTAGAAAATTTTGTAATTTGTTGACATTTCATTTTGTATTGTACATGCTTGTTCTGCATAATTTAGACAGTTCTGTTGCTATTTGATCTCATTACAATGCGTATAATAACAGCTGCTGTAGATGTTTTTTTTTTACTACAGATACTTCCGGTAGGGACCCTTCAACAAATCTGTTGGGTCCCAAAAGTGTGTTTATTGTAATCAATTCATGTCTCATGTTAAATAAACTTCGAAACTTTCAAACTTTCCAATCGAACCATTATCAAATTTTTTATACTTTCATCAGATTTGGCACGCTTTCCACCCGATTGAGCGTCAGAGGCAAGCTTAAAAAGTTTATTTCATATTCACGAGTTCCTGGACTAGAATAGTGGCTTTCTTCTTATTATCAACGCAGTTTTGTTTTTCGAAAAAAAGTTCAATGCAAAACTGACTACCATTCAATGGCATATTTCTTAGAGCGACGTTGTGTGCATCTGATCGAAGTATCAAATTTTCACTCTGCTTCATGCAGGTAAATTTCACCCGTAGAGGTAATCGCTTACTGCACGGACACAAGGTAGACTATTGTAGTCATGCCCAGCACCAATCTGCTGTTCGAGTGTCGTGAGCGAGTGGATGTGCATTGTACTTTTATCTGCCTTTTTTTTACCCCTTCAGAAGTGAGAGGGGGGTGGGGCTGAAGGAAGGGGCTGAATTTGAGCCACCCCCCTCCTACCCCACCCCTCTCTGCACACGCCTATGGTGGATAGAATGGGTCTTCAGGCTTACTCCTCTGTTGTTGGTAATTCACAGTAAAAAAATGAACTTTTTTGGGGGAAGCGACTGTCTTTCAGTGTTTGGTTGGACAAATATGTCCCCTTTATATTTTTCTCGAAAACCGTTAACAATAGAGAGCTCCAATTTTGTACGTATGATAAGAAGCAAGATAAGAAACAGAGAAATGTAGTTTTTGTGTTAGCTACAGAGGCCAGCAAAGTCGAAATGTATCGTTGTGCCCCGTGTCTCATTTTACCCCACCCTACCCTATACAGGACGCACGTGTTTGTAAACAAGAAAGCTACTTTCCCTGCGTTTACAAGCAGAAGTTCTTCTCACTGTATTCACCAACAGACGTGTAGCTGTGTGGTAGAACATTCGCATGCCACGCAGACGACCCGAGTTCGATCCCTATGTGGACCCAAATGACCCTATAGTTCTGTCCTCAACCTGACCCAGGATGTTATTTCATTTGAATCCTTCTCATTTTTTTTGGTCACCCATAAGATAACGATTTTTCGCTCACCACTAACGACGCTGATGCAGAAATTTCTGCGAAACGAGCTCTTTAACGCTATCGAGGTAAATAGTTGAACTCACTCAGACTCACTAAAAAATTTCGACTCTCTCGTCGCTTTCGACTCTCTCGTACTCGCGAATTCACCGAAATTTTTCTGAGCCGGACTCGCTTGGATTCACATTCATGTATATTAAAATTTTCATCAGCCGGACTTACTCGGGCTCAAACTCGCCAGAATACTACCCACCCAGGCTTCTCAGACTCAAACTCGCGGCTCGATCACAGTGTGAGTGAGCCCGAGTGAGTCGCCTCACGAGTCCCTTTAATAAGTTCCCAGACTGTTGTCCTCGTACAAATAGAAGACGCACCAAATATACCTCGAACGTTTTTTTTAGCTAAAATAAATCTTTCAGAGAGAGAGAGAGAGAGAGAGAGAGAACATAAGGAGAAAGGCAGGGATGTTAACCAGGGCAGAGCCTTGGTATAGGCTACCCTGCACTGGGGAAGGGGAGAGAGGGAAGGAAAGTTATAGAGGAGGAGAGAAAAGGTCACTGACTGGGCCGACGCGTAACAGTTTCACATCACAAACGATGAAACAGGCCGGCGTCTTTGAGAAATCGCAACAGTGCTATCGTTGCCTTTCGGAATTGGGATGGGCAGTGCCATGGGCCCAATATTTTGTCGACAGTGAATCTTTCCGAGATTTCGCGTGATTCCCTGCGCAACCGTTGAGAAGAAAATGCGAGAGCAGTCTCTCCTTGCGGGTTGTCAAGATGCCTCACAGACATCTTTTTGGTCGCGGCTGTCAGGCTGCATGAATGGCTCACGACGGCGGATCTTCTTCTTGAAGCGCGGAAAAAACACTATTAATTACACAACTGTAATTCGTTAATGGATATTGCTTCCCTAGCTCAGCTGGTCCTATTAGTTGACTCAAGACAACTGTTGTCCTAATTTTACTGCAAGTTGTCGCGGTGAATATCTTGCCCAATCCCTAGAAAAGGCACAGTTGCCTATTATTATTTGGTTCTTTCAATAGAAATAGCAAGAAAGGAAGCTTACCTTAAATTTATTAGTGAATTACATTTTAGAAATACAAGAAGCATCGCCCTTCGCCGTGAAAATACGCTCCGTAAGAGAAAAAAAAAAAACGCGAGACAGAAATGTACTACAGCCTACAAGTAGTGACGCCACATTGAAGTTCCCGCATTAACTCACCCTAATGTCACAAATTTTCAGGGCGTCTGCGAGGCCCCACATAATGCTTTATTGGTAAAACCGAATCACATTGTGTCTTAAAGGAGCCACACACGTCATGTGCAAGTTTGAGGAAATTGATTGCGCGGACATGTCCCGAACACAAAGGATGTTGAAACGTGTGACGCCACACTGGTATCCAGACGTCGTGGTATCGGCATGAAATTAAAGAATGGCAGTTCGACCTTCATTTTTCTTTTTTGATAGTGAACGAGTGACAGTAAAATAACGACAATAGGGCTATGCGCCTTAGTGCTACATTTTTACGTCGCTTTCATGCCACTATCAATTTTATACATTAGGGTACGTTGGCATTCTTTCAAGTTTCTGGCAGTCTTAATGGCTTTCGACGCCGCACTCAGCCTCGTGCATTGCTTGAATTTCTGTATTTCCTCTTGCTAGTGTTCAGGGGATACACGGGCCACGGTACGGCCTTTCTGTTGTTTTGTCTTACGTATTGGTGTATTCCCTTTCAAAGTACTCTGTCCTCTCGCGCCTGCCTCTTGAAGGCAATCCAAGGAAACAGCTTCTGAGGAATTATCTATCGCTTTGGGCTTCCTGTGGTAAACAAGCTTTTGTCGAAAGTGTTCTCCCATCTTGGCGCGTTCTGTCATCCGCCTGTCTTCCACGGGAGCTGCACAGCCAGAGCTGCTTTTCTTCCACGTAAGAACCCCCAACCGACGTCGCGCCTATTACTCGGTCCTGAATTGCGTCGCTATAAACAACGACATTACGCGACTTTGCCCTATTCTGATTGGCCGCCATCGCCGGTATCCTCTTAGCCGTGACGACAAGGTTGATGACGGCATCGTTCGAAAGACGCCCCGGTGCAATGGTGGAGTCGGTGTACAGCGTGCAAGAGGGTGGTGTGCGTACAAGGTGTTCCGAGATGCGTTTCTCAGGGTCGCTCCCTTCACGCAGATAGAAAGGGGAGAGAGAGAGGTTTGCTGTTTTGACGGCGATGGATCACCTTCTCCGCTGCCGTCAAAGGATGGCCTCTACGTGGTGCGCATTTTCGCGCGGCAGCGAAGGTGTAGACCATGTGCTCGTGACCGAAGTGCATCGTCAATATTGTGACGTAGTGACATTCGGCGTAGCGGCCTTCGACTCGACTGAAGCGGCGACTCCCCGCGGTGCAGAGGTCGCTGCTGATGCCGCTGAGCGAGGAAGTTCCTCGATGGAAGCGAACCTTTCTCGTCTCTCAACAGGTTTCGAGGTTTTACTATTTCAGTGTAGCCATAGGGATAAAATGGTCTGGTGGCAGTTGCAATGCAATGTGACGCAGTCTTTGTGCGGGCAGCTCGCAGCAAGACCCAAATAACGGAATCTGCAGGAAAAGATCGAGTCCCTTCTCGCACTGAAAAAAAAAAAGATATCCAGGAACAAGCATATTTAATTAAGCACTACTCAGTAATCGTTCGACGTAAGCTAAATACAGCAGGTGTCATGCGTCTATCAGAACTGCGAAAATTCACCAGTGATTACAATACAGCATAATGTGAAATCTGAGCGCAGCTACATGTTGGGGGGGGGGCAGCACCGAATGTCTTTCAAGTTTGGGCTATTTGAAGTTGCAACGCTGTAACCTTCGTTACATACAGGCCGCAGAAACTGCCATCGCTCGAGTGGTACGTTCGCCACTCTGCGCCCTGCAGGCGTCGCGAAGCAAGCAAAACATCGGCAGCCCTGTTACGGCAAGCAAAAGCCAATCGCAGTGCACGCGCCAGCCCTGCATGCGCATGAGATTTAAACGACGGCCCAGCAGCGCGCATAATGGAGGAAAAAAAATGCGAGGTTAAATGCAGTGGTTAGTGATATCGACAGACTACTCGTTCACTCTCTTTCGTCCTCGTTCACCGTATTGGTTTCGCCAACACCGGCCAACAACGGTGATGCTACTCAACGCATCATCATCATCATCATCATCATCATCAGCCTGACTGCGTCCACTGCAGGACAAAGGCCTCTCCCATGTTCCGCCAGTTAACCCGGTCCTGTGCTTGCTGCTGCCAATTTATACCCGCAAGCTTCTTAATCTCATCTGCCCACCTAACCTTCTGTCTCCCCCTAACCCGCTTCCCTTCTCTGGGAATCCAGTCAGTTACCCTTAATGACCAGCGGTTATCCTGTCTACGCGCTACATGCCCTGCCCATGTCCATTTCTTCTTCTTTATTTCAGCTATGATATCCTTTACCCCCGTTTGTTCCCTAATCCACTCTGCTCTCTTCTTGTCTCTTAAGGTTACACCTACCATTTTTTTTTCCATTGCTCGCTGCGTCGTCCTCAATTTAAGCTGAACCCTCTTTGTAAGTCTCCAGGTTTCTGCTCCGTAGCTAAGTACCGGCAAGATACAGCTGTTATATACCTTCCTCTTGACGGACAGTGGCAATCTACTTGTCATAATTTGAGAGTGCCTGCCGAATGTGCTCCACCCCATTCTTATTCTTCTAGTTACTTCAATCTCGTGGTTAGGCTCTGCGGTTATTACCTGCCCTAAGTGGACATAGTCTTTTACAACTTCAAGTGCACTATTACCTATCGCAAAGCGCTGCTCCTTTCCGAGGTTGTTGTACATTACTTTCGTTTTCTGCAGATTAATTTTAAGACCCACCTTTCTGCTCTCCTTGTCTAACTCCGTAATCATGAGTTGTAATTCGTCCCCCGAGTTACTCAGCAATGCAATGTCATCGGCGAAGCGCAGGTTACTAAGGTATTCTCCATTGACTCTTATCCCTAACTGTTCCCATTCTAGGCTTCTGAAAACCTCCTGTAAGCACGCGGTAAATAGCATTGGGGAAATTGTGTCCCCCTGCCTTACACCCTTCTTGATTGGTATTCTGTTGCTTTCTTTATGAAGCACTATGGTAGCAGTTGATCCCCTGTAGATTTCTTCCAGAATGTTTATATATACTTCATCTACGCCCTTATTCCGCAGTGTTTGCATGACGGCTGATATTTCTACTGAATCAAACGCCTTCTCGTAATCTATGAAGGCTATGTATAGTGGTTGGTTATACTCTGAGCATTTCTCTATTACCTGATTGATAGTATGAATGTGGTCAATTGTTGAGTAGTCTGTTCGAAATCCTGCTTGTTCCTTCGGTTGATTGAATTCTAATGTTTTCTTTACTCTGTTAGCAATTACCTTTGTAAATAGCTTGTATACTACAGAGACCAAGCTGATCGGCCTGTAATTCTTCAAGTCCTTGTCATCTCCTTTCTTATGTATTAAGATGATGTTAGCGTTCTTCCAAGACTCTGGTACTCTTCCCGTCAAGAGACACGTCGTAAACAGGGTGGCTAGTTTTTCTAACACAATCTGTCCTCCATCTTTCAGCAGATCTGATGTTACCTGATCTTCACCAGCAGCTTTGCCCCTTTGCATGCTCTCCAAAGCTTTTCTGACTTCTTCTATCATTACTGGTGGGGTGTATTTTGGGTTACTGCTAGTTCTTATAGTATTAAGGTCGTGGTTGTCTCGGCTACTGTACAGATCTCTGTAAAACTCCTCCGCTATTTTAACTATCCTATCCATATTGGTAGTTATTTTGCCTTCTTTGTTCCTTAGTGCATACATCCGACTTTTGCCTATCCCATGTTTCCTCTTCAATGCTTTGACCCTTCCTCCGTTTTTCAGAGCGTGTTCGATTCTCTCCATGTTATACCTTCTTACATCGCATACCTTACGTCTATTAATCAACTTCGGAAGCTCTGCCAGTTCTATTTTGTCTGTTGTACTTGACACTTTCATGATTTGACGCTTCTTGATTAGGTTCTTCGTTTCCTGGGAAAGCTTGCCAGAGTCCTGTCTAACTACCCTGCCTCCAACTTCCACTGCACACTCCGTAATGATACTCGTCAGATTATCATTCATTGTATCTACGCTAAGGCTGGTTTCCTCACTTAGAGCCGAGTACCTGTACTGCAGCGACACTCTGAGTTCCTGTACTTTCCCTCTCAGTGCTAGCTGATTGATTGGCTTCTTGCGTATCACTTTCTGTCGTTCCTTCTTCAAGTCTAGGCGAATTCGAGACCGTACCATTCTGTGGTCACTGCATCGTACCTTGCCAATCACTTCCATATCCTGCACGATTCCAGGGTGTGCACTCATTATAAAGTCTATTTCATTCTTATATTCGCCATTAGGGCTCCTCCATGTCGACTTGCGGTTTTCTCGTTTTCGGTAGAAGGTATTCAAAATCCGTAAATTATTGCGTTCTGCGAATTCTACTAGTAGCTCTCCTCTGGCGTTTCTAGTACCGATGCCATAATCTCCTACTGCCTGATCTCCAGCCTGCTTCTTCCCTACCTTTGCATTAAAGTCGCCCGTCACTATAGTGTACTGTGTTTTTACCTTACTCATTGCCGATTCCACGTCTTCATAGAAGCTTTCAACTGAAGCGTCATCATGGCTGGATGTAGGCGCGTAAGCCTGTACTACCTTCATCTTGTATCTTTTATTCAGTTTAATTACGATACCTACCACCCTTTCATTAATGCTATAGTATTCCTCTATGTTGCCAGCTATGTTTCTGTGAATTAGGAACCCCACTCCCAGTTCTCTTCTGTCTGCCAAACCCCTGTAGCAAAGGACGTGCCCATTCTGTAGCACCGTATAGGCCTCATCTGTCCTCCTAACCTCACTGAGCCCTATTATATCAATCAATCAATCAATCAATCAACTTTTATTTCTCATAGAGAAATATGGGGGGTGACGGAAAAAAAGCCGCAGTACTGCGGCTTGACAAAGCTCCGGCCCCCTACAAAGTCCAGCAGTAACAATGATCAACCACACAAAAATTGATTTTGCTGGAAATAAAACATTTGATTTGAATGCACATTGACAGGAAGAGGCAAATGTAGCGATTTCTAGGAGAAACATGGGAGGACTTAAATATCCCATTTAACACCCTCTAGCTCCTCGAATAGTACAGCTAGACTTCCCTCACTAGATAAGGTTCTAGCGTTAAACGTTGCCAAGTTCAGGTTCAAATGGCGGCCTGTCCGGATCCAGAGATTCTTAGCACCCTCTGCTGCGTTGCAGATCTGACCGCCGCCGTGGTCAGTTGCTTCGCAGCTGCTGGGGACTGAGGGCCGTGAGTTATTTGACGTAAGCATGTGGGAGGTAGTGGCCAGATACTGCACCAGGGTGGCCAATCCTTCTCTGGTGAGAATCCTTCTCAACGCAGCAAATGGGCGCAAAAGGCTGCACTCTTTTTTCATGTTCTACAGTGTATAGACTGGGCTGCTTAGTCAAGTAGCAGTCACTTTCCAGTGGCTCGCGATATCGACAATATCCACGTTCACTTCCTTTCATCTTGGTTCACTGCATCGGGTATACGCCAACGCCGGCCAATAACAACGATGCTACTCAACGCAGCAATGGGCGCAAAAGGCTGCACTATAAAATATTTTATGGTCTGCAGTCTATAGACTGGGCTGGTTAGTCAAGTAGCAGTCACTTTCCAGTGGCTCGTGATATCGACAAGATCCGCGTTCACTCTCTTTCATCCTCGTTCACTGTATCGGGTATACGCCAACACCGGCCAACAACGGCGACGCCACTCAACGCAGCAAATGGCGCAAAGGGCTGCACTCTAAAATATTTTGTGTGCAGCATGCAGCGCATAGACTGTAATGATTCGTAGACACATCAGCGTTCCCCTTTCTTTTTCTGCGTCTCTACCTAAACAATTTATAACAGTTCTTGTTCCGTATTTACTAACGCTTCATACGATAAAAAGTTTTCGTAAGAGATTACTTTAGCCAATCACGATGTGGGACATATCATTAGCGAAGCCGGCCAAGCAATGGCGCTTACGAAAAAGAAGCTCTGTGAATTCGGTTTCGGGAATAGGAGGCGAGGCTTCTCAAGACCTTTCTAACTTTCCCTAAAATAAACTTTTTAACTTATGTGTTATTTTGGTCCCTTCATGTTTCCTTTGCACTCGGATGATCAGTTCAATCCGGTTCCCTTGACAGCCGGGTCCACTTGACGGGGTGTCGCCGCTTCTTAGTATCTTTCTTAGAAAGACGTTCTCATAAACATCGCTAATATTTCTGCTATGTTGCTGTAATGACGTTCACGCGATGTGTGTGCGGACAGATGAACGCGTGCTTCGTCGCCGCGACGCATCTGACATTGTTGTTATGCGTCAAAGTGATGACAGCGGTGCAGGACCGGTTGTCAGTGTTTACTTCGCCACACATACATCACATATTACATGACCCATGACAGTTCCAACTCGGACTTGGTTCAGAATACAGGCATTGCGGTGTCTTCTTTCGAAAACAACGCGCCTGTGCCTTTTTTTGGTATTAGATGGTGCTGTGTCGGTGCGTGCGTTCAAACTTTCACCGCATTTTACCTCCTTCTTCTTAAAGCGATAGCGTTAGAAAAGTTGTTTCACAGAAATGTCAATGTTGGTTTTGATGTTGTTGGCAGTGAGCGAAAAATCAGCGTTGAGCGAGAGTGAAAAATCGAGAAACATGCAAATAAAATAATTAATAAGATTGTTTAGTTTGAAATAAAATCAATCAAGACTTTCTGCACGATGAACAGCTGTTTTACCTCAGACTTTCAGAGTCACATTATTGCTTGAATATGCTTTCAAAAAACAAAACTAAAAAAACTAAATGAATGTAATGTATAGGGGGAGGTGCCTCATTCACGCACGTAATATTGCGTGCCAGAACAAGTCGCGCCGGCCTTCAAAGCATGTGTATTGAGTGACGACACATTTGATTATAATCAATAGTTCCAAAAGCATCAATACTGTTAGCAGCTGTGCCGGCTCGCATGCTTGTCATCTTTGTCAATTTTAGAGTCCACGTACCCGCACAAAAGTTACCACATTTGCTTCTTCTTTTTTTTTTTGCTAGAACCGCTGACTGAAACAGCCCTTGCCTTTGTAGCCATCACTGTACACTGTGATTTTTATTTCTCGTTACTGACCATTTGTCTTTTTCTTACGTGACTGTTACCGATATAATGACCACCCTCTGTATTAAAAAACCTGTTTAAGCGATCCTTAAGGTAGTAAAAAGGAAATAAATGCCTAAGCTTCGTCTAACACTGAAGAATGCCTATAGCGCAATCGGAGCTCGTCTGTAACTCCTTCTCGTTCATTTGTCACGCTTCGCATTTCGTTGGACACTTCAACCGTGCCGGAAAAGCAAAAACTATAAACCTTTCTTCGCGTAACGTTAACTATACTGAACTCTTTTATAGATTGCCTTCTGTAAGAACAGTGACAATGTGTCCACTCCAGCATAATTCATTTTTCGAACTGGCAAAGTGCCCGTCGCATGTCCAGCGTGCGCATCAGTGGAGCTGCACGCATTGTCAATGCTGGGGCTTTAACTACAATTAATATTAATTATGGTAACATATTGTGGGCAACTGTGAGCACAGGTTAGCCAGATGAGGACAGAGGACGTTCTAGGACAACGAGAGACTTTTATATACACGAAGACGGACAAAGGGATACACACAACATAAACTCACACATATATACACGCGTTCACGGTGCTACGCGAAAGGGAGTTAACGTTCTTGTTTGTCCACTCACATTCTACTCTTGGGGCGTGAACGTTGCGCTTGACCTTGAGCTCTCTGGTAGTCAGGAGGCGGTGTGCCTTGTGCTTGCGGAGTTCGTACCGAGGCGGGGCCCGGTCTAGAAGATAACTGCCAGGAGCATCCCAGTACGGTGGTGGTGGTGGTGGTGGTGTTGTAGCAGGCGGGGTTAGCCTGGCCTGCATGGCCGGCAATTGTTCCGCCTGAGCATCTCCTGAATTTAGAAAATGTCACCACGTGTCAGACAGCCCAGTGTCTCGCAGGAAGACTAACAAAGTTCGTTGCACGTTCCTCCTAGTTGCCGCGGGTCCTTCAGGAAAGATGATGTCATCAACTGTCCGGTGTCTATGACAGCCTTTTCGCAAGGTGCGGATCATCGCTGCTCTTTGCGCATCAAACTGTGGGCAAAGCCAAATGAAATGTTCAATATCTCCGATGTCACCACAGAAGGCACAGAACGGGGAAGCGTATCTCCCAGTCTTGAATGACCAGGCCGGGGTGTATGCGGAGCTGGTTCTAATGCGGTACAACAGCGTCGCTTCTTCACGAGAAAGTCCATGAATTACACATGCTTGGTGTGGAAACTTGTAGACCGCCTTGAAACGATTGCGTATCGCATCTTTGTTGTTCTGGTAAGTCTTGGGAATTCTTACTTTTGGAAACGATGTACGTGCTTCGCATGCAAGGGCATCAGCCTTTTTATTGCCCTCAATGCCAACGTGGGATGGGATCCACTGGAACTTTATATTAAAACTCTTGCCATTTAGGTGTTTGATTAGTGCCAGAGATTGCCTGGTGAACTTTTCTTGAGGTAGGCCACGATGCAGTCTTTGTAGCGCCGATTTGGAGTCCGTCAGCACTACAACATCTCGTGCAGAAAAGGATCGCAGTTTTCGCAAAGCCGCCGTAATTGCAGCGCTTTCTACCGTTGTGGACGAAACCACGCGATCCAGGCGGCCCGACCATGACACGCCCAGGCAGGGTATGCAGAAAGCCGCTGCGCAGCTATCCGTCCGTGTGCACACTGATCCGTCGGTGTACACTTGTAGGTGGCCGCGGTACATGGTGCTCAAGTGGTCCAGCGCAAGAAATTTTGCTTCCGCGGCTGGAATGGTGCGTTTCGCTGGTAGATTGGGTACGCTGAAGTTGCACGCAACATCCACAAAAGACCATGGCGGGTCCATAGGGCGCCGTTTAGGCAGTTTCAAGCCTATATAATGAAATGTGTTTAGTGCCGCGTTGAAATGTGAGCCAGTTCTTGCTCTTAGCCGCCGGAGAAGCGCCGTGCCTGCGAAGGACTCGCCCAGTCTTGACAGCTGCGTCAATAAGGCCTGAGACGCCAAAAGGCGGAGCGGAAGAGACTCGGCTTCATTGGTGACCTTCGTCTTTGAAGCCGCCTGAGGGACTCCCATCGCCAAGCGAAGACCCTTTCTGTGCACTGCCTCTAGGCGTTCGAACTGGCTTGGTGATGGTGATATCAGGGGCAGCTGATAAAGAATGCGGCTTGTTATAAGCGCATCATTCATTAAGCATGGACATAGGATTGTTGCCCCAACGGACCCCTGCCATGCGACGAAGAGTGTTGATCCTTTGCACTGATGCAGTGACTATACCATCAACCGCCCGTCGCCATAATAGCTTGTTGTCGATGGTAATGCCCAGGAAACGGACACTTGTTGCACAACGAATTGAGTGGCCTCGAATATTCAGCGACAGACGTGTTGACTTCCGTCGCGCTCCCGGGAAGAGCATGAAGGCCGATTTTTCCGCTGATAAAGATAGGACAAGTGTCAACAAGTGACGCTCAATGATTGAAATAGCGCTCTGTGCTATCCGGGCCAAACGTTTGTGCTGGTACCCTGAGATCCAAATGCAGATGTCATCGGCGTAGATGGATATTTTAACTGCTTTCAGAGCTAAGTGCAGAGTGTCGGGAAGGCTGGCCATGGCAGCGTTAAAAAGCAAGGGAGATAGAACACTTCCTTGTGGGACGCCGAGGGAAACGCGTCTCTCTTCGCTCATTACATTTCCAAGCTTAACACGGACACAACGGTCTCTGAGAAATTCATGTACGAACCGAAGAGCATTTCCCGACACACCCATGGCTTGGAGCCCGTTCACGATGCCTGCCTGAAGCACACAATCATATGCCTTGGCAACGTCCATGAAGACGGCGAGTGTCGAGAGTCCGCTGACACGGTGGTGCTCGATGTGGCTTAATAGGTCCAAAACACTGTCCTGGGCACTCAGTCGTGGGCGAAATCCGGTCATACACGATGGCCATCGTCTTCCTTGTTCAAGGTACCAAGTTAATCTTGTACATATTAATCTTTCCATCAGCTTAGATACGCATGATGTAAGAGATACCGGTCGATATGACGCGAGGCTCGCAGGATCCTTTCCGGACTTTAAGACTGGCACCACCCAAGCTGTCTTCCAAACAAATGGGATCTCTCCCGTGCTCCAGACATGATTAAATATGTCCAAAAGGGCCTTTTTTCGCTCGTATGGTAGATTTGTCAGCATTTGATTGCTGATCAAATCGGGACCCACGGCACAGCGTCTTCTTAATTTGCTAAGTGCCATGTCCAGCTCTCGGAAGGTGAATGGCGTATCCATCGTGTGAAAAAACTGGGGTGACAGAGGAATCGCCGCTCCTGCTGATCTACCAGATATGTACACGTCTGCGAAATCCTCTGCAAGGGTTTGCAAATCTATCCCTTGTTTCAAAGCGAGTGCTTCGAATGGCCTGTGTGTTCGGATCTTCCCAGAAAGACTATTAATTACTGCCCATATCTTTGTCAAGGGCGTAAACGTTGATAAACTCTCACAGAAAGCGGCCCATTGATTTCGTCTTAATTTTTTTGTATGGCGACGAATCGCAGCGTTTATCCTGTTATATTCAGTTTTCGCAGACGGATTTCCTTTTGTTCTCATTAGTTTCCGCTCCGCCCGTCTACGTGCTGCGCAGGGTTCTTCAATTTCAAGTCAGAAGCAGGAAAATGGTCGGGCAGTTTCAGCAATGAAGTTGCTGATCGCTTGCTTTGCAACATATCTGCGAACAGCTCACCAGTGGATTTGTCCAACACCTCTCTG
Source organism: Rhipicephalus annulatus (assembly GCA_013436015.1). NCBI lineage: Eukaryota > Metazoa > Arthropoda > Arachnida > Ixodida > Ixodidae > Rhipicephalus > Rhipicephalus annulatus. Next base: position 13,167 of record WOVY01012551.1, on the reverse strand, counting down.
TAGGTGTCCCAGCGTGTTACATTGCAGAATTGTCGACCAGCAGTTCGAAATCCCAGGATATTGGTGAAGATGGGGAAATGGTCGCTGCCCATCTTGTCTGGAGCCGTGGTCGATGATACCAGAAGGTCCGTGGAGTGAAGTACAAGGTCTATTGCACTCCATGAATCTGGTGGCCTGAAAAATGTAGGTTTACCATCGTTCGCCACACATAAGTCGGCAGCATCCGCAGCTGCTAGAAGTTCCTTGCCTCGAAAATCTACCCTCTTGTCTCCCCAGAGTGGATGGTGCGCGTTAAAATCTCCACAGATTATTCGAGGAGCGGGACATCGAGTGCAAAGGTCCTTTAGGAAAGTCTCCATAGAGACCTTTTTTCGTGGGCTTATGTACACCGATACCACACTCAGTTTTCGGTTTCCCAGGCACACTTGCACAGCAGCGACTTCCAGCGAGTTGGAACAGAGGTCTTGCACTGGTAAGGCGACGTGAGGGATTTCCCGCCTTATGTATATCATTGCGCTTCCATTTGCAAACGACGTTATGCTCAGGTTGCCGTGTCGGGTGTACCCTGGGAGCGTCCTTGCATTCGGTAGACCAGCTTCGGAGAGGGCTAGAATTGGTATTGGAATGTCGCGCAGGAAAAGATTGAGTTCGCACAGGCGTTTTAGAAGACCGGCGCAGTTCCATTGCATTATTAAGGGCACTTTTGAAGGACGAAATAGACCAGGTGGGCGAGACATTGCCATTATTCTACTGTGTGCTTGTAAAAGCAGAGCAAAGTAACACTGACTCTAGAGCCAGGACTGCTTCCAACATATCCTTCGTTGAACTCGCAGGCATCTTAGCGACGTGTGAACGTAGCGCGGTGAACAGAGCGCGAATAACGTGCTCGAGGTTTTCTTGCTGTTGGCTTCTAGATGGTACTTGAGGTGGGCTCAGTGCATCAGCGTAGGTGCGCTTGGCGGACTCTTTCGAAATACATTTCTCACCAGCGTTGAGCACTTGCGTTGACTCAGTACCAGCTCTTGTCGAATTTAGGCGCGGAAAATTTCCTGCGTACTCGTTATCCGAACCGCCATGCTGTGGCGCACCGGACGTCTTCTTTGTGAGCGATGGTTCGTTCACAGTCTTCGGGCCGAGGACAAACGCCTTATTTCTTCGCTGCGCAGCTGTTCGTGCTGGACATCGGCCGTAGCTAGCTGGGTGGTCGCCGCCACAGTTTGCACACACAAGTTTTTCTTTACTTGTACACGTCTTAAAGTCATGAGGCCCCCCACAGCGCTTACACCTTTGTTCCCCACGACAGTGCTTAGCAACATGTCCAAAACGCTGACATTTAAAACAGCGTGGTGGCGTCTCCACGTAGTCTACCAACTCGTGTCTGGTGAAGCCAAGGTTGATCTTCTCTGGACGTTCCGAATTGGGAGCGAATGTGAGAACTACAGAGTCAGTGCGCCTTGATTCCCATTCGGTGGATGAGGTTTGGACTCGTCGTATGATTCTTCTTGCGTGGTATACTCCCTGAGGTCTCAGGTAGGTTAACAGCTCTTCGTCCGAGTACCATCTTGGGACCCCTTTTATAATGCATGTATTTTTCATGTAGCTGTGTGGTACACGGGCAGATATGGCAAGGCCGCAGATGGTATTGGTCTCTAGAAGCATATTAGCTTGATGTTCTGTCTCTATATCCAAGAGCAGGGCTCCCTGTGCTGTGAAACGGCTCTTAACTGGGGCTCCACCGAGAATCGTTTCAATTTCCGAGTATAGGTCAATAGGATTCACTTGCCTCAAGTTAGCTCCTTCGGATGTTGGAGCAATTAACACAGGAATGCCCACCGTCCTGTCTTTGCGATGTCGCACAAGGCGGAAACCACCCTCGTCCATGTCTTGATCTGTGAGGTTCGCCCCGTTGTGGTCCCCGACGGCAGTTGATTCGTCCTCTGATTCAACGCTGTGTTGTCGCTTGCAGTCAGGTATGCTTGCGCAGACCAGCTGGTGCTTCTGACCTGGTGTCACACCTTGGGAGGTCATGGCGGCGCTCTCCCCGATGCTTGTTTCGTTTCTTCTAGTACATTTCGACGCGGCGGGCTGCGCAGCACCCGTCGGTCGCCGATACGGCAGGTACCTTTTGAGTCGTCCGACGTCTTGAGCAGTGCTGAGCCGTAATATAAACAAAAATAAACGATAAATGCAGAGAGAGCTACTTAGCCAAGCAGCAACAGCTTCGTCGTCTTCTTCCTTCCTTCTTCCATCCCAGTACGGTGGTCAACGCCTGGGCTTGCCTGTACACCACCGAGAACAGCGTACCGCCGACTTCCGCGAACAGACCTGGGACAGCGTCTCGCTCCGAGACCAGAACAGCAGCTGGCCGTGACGAACGTTGCTTCAGACCAACGTGGGGGTGAGGTGGGGCGATGCCCAGTGCAGGACGCACCCGAGGACTTCAACGCCGAGACGAGGCCCGGACACCGAGGGTCAGAACGAGCAGCCAGGGCGTGGCCCGAACTTGTCCTTGCGCTTTGCTCTTTGGGGTTAGCCGAGCTGTCCCCGTGGCTCGGGAGCTTTTTCACGTGGTACGCGCACGAGCCCGCGCATAGGCGAGCTTATAGTTTTACCGCTATCACCATCATGACGATTCCCGCGCACTCTGAAATACTAAATCGGCCCCGCACACAGATTTTTCTACGTCAAAGCATGACGCACACTCTCCAGGGCAGCGTTTTTTACCACATCTTCCCTCCAGTTCAAGAACAGCGAAACGGTGGGATAAGAAGGGTAGGCATGTTCGTAGAGCAGACAACGTATTACCCGCGTCATGAGTTCTTTGTGTATCTATACGAGTAATCGGACAGCCTAGTCAGTAGTAAGAGATGTGCGGCACGCTTTTAGACTGGCCCAGTTGAAATAGTTCATGTAGCGTGCGACTTCATGGTGTCGAGGTGTTGAAGAATATAGGAATGCCTTTAGCTTGGTACCTTTATTTCCGTTATGCATCCAGTTCGAAGCCCTTTATCGTGTCGCAGTTCAGTTCAAAATCAGTCAACCAGGTTTGTATTCTTCCACCTTTTCTTCCACGTACTAGCGCAGAACCAGAGTTCTTCCTTCCTATGTGCTTCTGTGTACCGCGGTGGCTTCTCGATGTTCATATATGTGGAGCAGTATTCAATCCAAACATTGGGGTCTGAGCGCCAAGCTACGCAGTCCAAAGCACGCCACATCTTTCGGTTGTCTCGATGTTCGTGTGCCTTCGCACGGTATGGAGTACCATGTTTTCGGTTCACAGCGTTCCTAGCTCCACTACTAGTCTGGGGGTTCCGGCCCCTCTTGTTCGAGTTATGATCATCTTCTGGCTCGATTCCGGGGTTTGTCATTGTCACTCGCTTTTCGTTAGACTCCGAAGCAAGAGTCTCAGATACGCATGACGTGCTCTTTCTTTGGCTGAGAGGTTTCAGCTGACGACTGCAGAGACCATGCTGCTCCATACTTATGTCACCTTCAATGCCATCATATGTCTGCTTAACACATTTATTTGCAGATCGTGTACCCAGAGCTACATCTTCACGTTCTCCGACATGCACTTTTTCAAGTGTACCTGACAGACTTGTGTCAACATCATGGATAACTATCTCATAATTGAGAGGATCGACTTGGTCCTCTTCATTAACCTCCTTAAGTGCTACCCTAGTTGCAATCTCTCGGATTTCCAAGATAGCTGTGCTGATCTCAGACAACAGCTTCTCGCGTTCCTGTCGCAAACGCACACGCTCATTGCCATTTTTGCACATGTACCGCAGTTCAAAATCAATTCTCTTATGTTCCTCTTCGAGGTCTTCTCGCAACATTCGCTCTAAGTCTGCGCAAGACCACCCGACCTCCTCTCCTATACAAATCAGTCTCTGCACGTTAACAGGCATCCTGTGCGCGACCAATTCTCAACTGAAAGATGTTAAGTGCCGATCCTGTTAGACCCATGTCCGTTCCGATCGCGTGCAATTTCTCTAAATTCATCGGTTCGTCCCACCCGTCTGGCTCTCGGCAAGAAGGTAAGGCCGATCTATCCTGGCAGGCTCGCCAAAATTTGTGGGCGACTGTGGGCGCAGGTTAGCCAGATGAGAACAGAGGACGTTCTAGGACAACGAGAGACTTTTATATACACGAAGACGGACAAACTGATACACACAACATAAACTCACACATATATACACGCGTTCACGGTCCTACGCGAAAGGGAGTTAATGTTCTTGTTCGTCCACTCACATTCTACTCTTGGGCCGTGAACGTTGCGCTTGACCTTGAGCTCTCTGGTAGTCAGGAGGCGGTGTGCCTTGCGCTTGCGGAGTTCGTACCGAGGCGGGGCCCGGTCTAGAAGATAACCGCCAGGAGCCTCCAGTACGGTGGTCAACGCCTGGGCTTGCCTGTGCACCACCGAGAACAGCGTATCGCTGACTGCCGCGAACAGACCTGGGACAGCGTCTCGCTCCGAGGCCAGAACAGCAGCTGGCCGTGACGAACGCCGCTTCAGACCAACGTGGGAGCGAGGTGGGCGATGCCCAGTCCAGAACGCACCCGAGGACTTCAACGCCGAGACGAGGCCCGGACACCGAGGGTCAGAACGAGCAGCCGGGGCGTGGCCCGAACTTGTCCTTGCGCTTTGCTCTTTGATGATGATGATGATGATGATGATAATGTACCTTCATCTTTGCTGGCACTCGCCCACAAAGGGGGATCGGCCAAGAACCGGGCAGCAGGATCATCAAGTGTGTTCAGTCAGGCATTCAGGTAGTCTCGTAGTTGTAAATAATAACAATAGGCTAACAGGGTAATCTCTTTTTTGCCCTTATGTACTCGCACACAGCAGAGAAAACCTCCCTGTGGCTATAACCTAATGTAATCCCTTCGAAGGATAAAATTAGTTCCACGTTTATTTTTAAACCTAGCTTCTCAATTGGTTCCACCAGGTATCTTTTTCTTTGATAAGCATAACGTTTACAGTATAAAAAGAAATGATCTATTGATTCCGATTCCTTGCAAAAGAGACACAACAGAGATGCTGTTAGTCCAGCTTTATGTAGGTAGTAATTCAGATGGGGAATTCTGCATCGTAACCTGGTGATTGTAGTTTCTAGCTGCCGAGATACACACCACTGTTTGTTCCAGCAATATCTTAGATGTACGAAGTCTCTGACTTTATCCAATGATAATTTTTCTATTTCTTTGTGCAAACAATCCTTTCTATATCTTAGTGCTGTTACGTAGGCGAAATCAGGTAAAATAGGTAAGATTGGTCCGCTTAAAGATGCTTTGGCTAACGAGTCTGCCATCTCATTTGGATAAATCCCGCAGTAGCCGGGTATCCAGAGCAAGTGAAATTTTTTCAGGTTTTCTGGTAATAATCTGCTAATCATACTCAATAATGTCAATTTTTTGCTGTAAATAGTGCAGTGCATACTGAGAGAGAATTGGTAAGTATGACCGCTTCTGATTCGCTTGCAGGAAGTTTAAGAAGCGCTAGAATTATAGCAAATAATTCAGCGATGAATATAGGCGTGTAATCTGGTAATCGAATTGAGAAAGACCAGTCGAGAGAAGTACAGAAGATGCCTATTCCAGCATTTTCGTTCAATACGGATGCATTCGTCGCAATAATGTTGTTTATGGACAGATGAGTCAAGTAATCTTTTAACCGCATATTTAAATATTGAAGGGGCAGTTGTTTTGCATTAGAGGGGAAAATATCATCAAATTTAATTTCAAGTTTTGAATTGGGTGTCTTCGTTATGCAAATATGATAAATATTTACATTGAGAAACTCTAGCAACGCTTGGACGAACCTAATCTGAGGGAAGTGTAGTCTAGACCATTGCGTTCCAAAGAATGCGGTTGGTCTTGAATAAAAACGTATGAAGCTTGTCGCAGAGTCGAATTGTATATTTTAAGAAAGTTAGGACTGTAAGTATTCTAAACCGAGTTAACAAAGGTGGAAGGCGCGCTTCCACATACAAAACATTATTTGCCACAAATTTTGGGGAGTCCAAGACACAAGCGCAAAGCTTCTCTTTCTAATAATATTAATTGCCTCATCTTGTAAGCCGCGCTGCCTGAAAATAATACACACCCGAATTCCATAATAGGCCGTACATACATCTTGTAAATCATTATCAATGAACTCCCACGCAATCCTATTTTTCTGTTTCCCAATTTGCGTAGCCACCCCAAGGCACGTGACGCTTTACAGCCAATCTCGTCTATATGGCTTTTCCAATTTAGCGTCCTATTATATACGATGCCTAGGTATTTCAGGAAATCGACCTGGGGAATGAGCTCGGTACGATACATCAGGGAAATGTTGACACGATCCTTAAAAGAGAATGGCAGAAGCGCGCTTTTTTTTGACGTTCAATGACATATGGATATTGTCAAGCCATCCTTCTAGCATGTTCATGTAATTCTGTAATGCCTGATACAATGAGTGCAGATCACTGTTTGTTGCAAAGAAAGCAATATCATCTGCATATACGTAAATTTGGATATCCTGATGAGTTGGAATGGAACTTAGTAATATGTTGAATAACACCGGGGATAATACTGAGCCCTGAGGTACACCTCTTGTCTGCTTATATTTTTTAGAAGAGCATCCATCCAAGAAGCAAAAAAATTCTCTGTCTTTCACAAACTCTGCAATCCATGCTGTTATATATTTTGGAAAGCGATGGTCTTGCATCTGCTGGATTAGGATAGGATATTCCACTTTGTCGTACGCTTTAGCTAAGTCTAGAGTGACTAGTGCACAGTATTCGCGGCGATGCCGAGCCAGCTGTATGCGACTTTCCAAATCCACATGTGCACACCAAATGGAGTATCCCGATCTAAAGCCAATTTGTCTGGGGTTTAGTATTGTATGTTCATTGATGTAGTTTATTATACGGGCATTTAAGACTCTCTCTACAAGCTTGACCAGGTTAGATGTCAATGAAATAGGCCTTATGTTATCCAGAGTAAACTCCATTCCCTGTTTCTTAAGTATCGGAATTATTTTGGAAAGCTTCCAATCGGCCGGAATCCAAGAATGTTTTCAGTGAATAATTAACTATATTACGTATTTCATGTGGTGATATTTCGTATAACACTTTAATCATTGTAGAGGTCACCCCATCAGGTCCGGGAGCAGCGGACGGTAAGCTCTTCATCACATCCGCCAGTTCAGCTAAAGATACCTCCTGGAAATCACAATCCACCCTTAATTTCACCATGGACTTTGGCATAATTGTCGTAAACCTGGTATGCAAGCCTTATAGCAATATTTTCCAAGAATTCAGAGAGTTGCGAGGAGACATAAGGGCGGAATGACTGCTTTCTGTCTGTGGAATCATTTTTCTCGCACGTAAAACCTGAAAAGCATTTTCTATTTTTAGACTTAGACAGATAATTAAATTTATTCATATCATAGTCTTCTTTTGCTTTGCGCACTAGACGCTTAAATCGGCGGCCATGATTTATAATCACTCCAATTTTTGGGGCATTGGTAATTAACAGCTTTTTTCCAAGCTGCTTTTCGCTTTCTATACCCCCTGACACATTCTAGATTCCACCACGGGCTAAAAGATCCCGCTGTGTTCGAGTTTACAGTAAACGTTGAATTTTTTAGTGATCGTTTCAACACCGCAGATAGACTCATAGCCCTAAGGTCTTCCTGCATTTCCTCGCAAAAGTTAACGTAGATTTTAAGTTCTTTTTGTAATTTAGCATAATTTACGAATGAGCCAACTTTCCCTGCCAAACTAACCTCGGGAACTTAATTTCAAACGTAATGGGAAGGTGGTCACTGTTTGTAGTCCAATCTAATATTTTCCATGAGGATATGCTTAAAGTGGACTGGAAAATGTTAAATCAATAGTCGATTTTAGAGTTACCCCTTACAAATGTAGCAAACGTGTGAGTTCAAGCAGGAAAGTTATTATCCAGCGTACATTCCCACAAACGTCTTCCGCATACATCAGATTTGAAAGCCCCAAGACATATGGTGAGATTGAAATCACCACACAGTACTATTTCTTTTCTGCATGAAGCTACCGTAATATCGAGGCATCTCGTGTCTTGAACTCCTGCAGGAAGTATACATTTGCAAAGAGAAAGGCGAGCAGTCTGGTAGTGTTATGTCTAACACCAGAATTTCGTAATTCGTATCTATACACTGATACGATCTCTTGGCTCTGTGACTAAATTTAGTTGATATTAAGAAAGCCAGACCCGCCACCTCTACTCGGCCGGTCCAGCCGTATTAATAGATAATTTTTCATGTAAAATTTTTCACCGTTACCAGCCAGGTTTCTGAATGGCAATTATGTCGGGAGAAATTTGCGAAGAAGTATATTGTAAATCTGTAGTTGCCGACCAAATAGACCGGCAGTTCCACTGCAGGAATTTTTTAGGGAACCTATTTTGATGCTTATACCGGCAGAAGAAAACTGCCTGATCCAGAATATATTTTTTAAAGAAATCTTTTTTTGAAAGGTTCTCAAAGAAGTCTTTCTTTGACAAGTATTCTTGGATTTTGGGTTCTGAGAAGACTTTTTAGAAGGGGGAGATCTGTTACGTTTTAAAGTTCTTAGAGATTCTGTGTCCATATCTGTAAAGTCTCCTGAATCATCTGTCACAGGTTCTGACTCAGCCTGAACTTTATTTTTGAAGGTCCTGCTTTCGGAGAGATAGATCTATGATTGACTGTCTGATTTTCCTCCTCTGTACCCCTTGAAATCAACAGAGCGTGGGAATCCCGATTTGCACAGAAACTGTACCAATGATTTGTGTCAGCTGTTGTGTTAACATATCAGCCAGGCTTCAAAAAGAGTAGCTGCCAACGCTGCATTGCCTTTTCAGTGGACTTTTCAATAGCCTCAGTTATCGACTTTGCGAGCGATGCATCCATTGCCGCTGTGTGACGGGATGTTATGCCTGCGTAACCTTTCGATCTTTCATGCATTCTGCTACGCCTCTCTCCTAGAGCAACGCCTGCGTTCTATGATTTCTAGAACACCCATTTCTTTTTCCTTCTTGCACCACATTCAGCAGAGTCTACAGGGTGCGCTCCATTACACAAGCAGCACTTCTGGTCATCGGATTTGCAATCGCAGCTGTCATGACTCTCTCCGCACAGACGACATCTAGCCTGTGATCTGCATGCTTTCATGCTGTGGCCGAATCGCCAACATTTGGAGCACTGCAAAGGTTTCGGGGAAAGTGGTTCTACTTTGTAGATTATTGGCCATGCCTTAATTTCTGTTGGCCTAACTCTTTCTGCAAAAGTTACTATAACTGATTCAGTAGGCGATTTTGTTTTATCAGTCGTTCGGGTGCATCGATAGACTGAAACTGCCCCAGCTACAGCAAATAAGTCAAGAATTTCTTGAAGTGTCAGACTCGTATCCACCCCACGGACTATGCCCTTCGTACATGCAAGATGAGCTGGAATAAACGGGCTCACCGGCTGTGCAGCAATTCAGAGCAATTCAGGAGCTCTCGGACGCAATCCTGGTCTGCAGAGGCAGACAGGATACCCCTCGGGCCGAACTGGCGGACCCTCCGTAATCTTCTGGAAAGCGGACGAGGCTTTCTGAAGCTCCAGCTGTATCACCTTCGGATTCTTCATTGGAATGAAACCCCCATTTGTAGGAACCAGAGCCACAGGGACGTGGCTATCTCCACTGCGTAGCAAGGTATCGAGCGGCCAATCCTTGACCGGTAGTGAGGCCAGCCAAGGGGAGTGCCCTTGGCCGGGAGATGATAAAGACATCAGAATATTCTGACTTGCCTGACCTCCAAAGGGCTGCAACAACGTTTCAAGTTGAAAGAAACTAACAAGAAATACTAGGAATGAAAAGCAAACCAAATATTAGCTACAAGGATCCTGCCGCTCGACGTTGACGGGCGGCAGGATCGATGTGACGAGCGACGCGACTGGCGTCTTCTTCTGACTTGCGACTTGCGACGGACTGCGACTGGACGCAACTTGCGTCTTCGCTGGCCAAGTCGCTGAGCGCAGGTGAGTTCGCGCTCTGAAGATCAAGGACAACTGCAATCTCTTTGGGGTTAGCCGAGCTGTCCCCGTGGCTCGAGAGCTTTTCACGTGGTACGCGCACGAGCCCGCGCATAGGCGAGCTTTATAGGTTTACCGCTACCCCATCATGACGATTCCCGCGCACCCTGAAATACTAAATCGCCCCGCACACCAATTTTTCTACGTCAAAGCATGACGCAGACTCTCCAGGGCAGCGTTTTTACCACACATATATACAGCTTTAAACCACTGAACCATTAAGCAATTCGCGAGGGCTGACCCCTGGTGTGATTCTACGCTTCTGCTCCGCAGTACCACACCTGTGAACTGAGTCATCGCACTACATGAAGCCTGCATAGCTTCAGTGTTTTTATTGCGATAGCAATTGCATGGACACTCTTGGCTGGATTTCGCCTCCGGCGTCGGCGTCAGTCTGCACGCATATGTAACGTACCTATATATATATATAATATATATATATATAATATATATAGATATATATATATATATATATATATATATATATGAAAACACAAGAAAAAATCAAGAAAAGAAAAAAACGACTCGGTGCGGGAATCCAACGCGAAACCTCTGCGTCGTGAATGCGAGGCGTTAACCACTGAGCCTGCGAGAGATACCTCCTTCAACGCTCAAACACCAAGCTATTTATATCTACCACTTACCTATGTTGGCGGGCATCTCGGGGGGGGGGGCTATCGTGTTTTCAGCATTATAACAAGATGGCGCAACGAGCGCGCCGCGCTCTCATCTCTAAAGCGTACATTGGCCCGCGGAGAGGAGGGTGGTGGAATCTCTCCACACCTCTCGCTACCCTTATCTTCCGGTGTGGAGGATCATACGTCTTGGCTGGCGTTGGGCTTGCAGTGGAACGATTCCGTTGTAGTTACGGGGCGCACAAAGGTCGCTGAAATGATGCACAGCCTTTATTAGCGAAAAGAGCCAGCTTTTCAGACACAGCGAAGGAACAACTGAGACGCTTATTCGCGTTCATCTGTACCTGTGAGTATGCTTCGTGCGTCATTTGTGCGTGGGAAACGCGGGGCACGTTTGATCTGGTTTTCATTCTGCGTATGACCTTTCAATATGTTGCTATCGCGTTAATTGCTTCGCTTTTGTGACAAAGCTGTGATTTTTACTTTATTTTTACATTTTATCTTTGAAAAAGTAAATATAGCAAAAAAGAAACATCATCTGCAATATCTCTGATTTATACACCTATCCAGAGCCTCGCCAAATGAACAACGGCCGCGCCTTACGTCCTGAGCTCCCGAATGAGTTTGCCGTGGCATAGCATCTTGGGCAAGCCGCCTGGCCGGGCACCGATTAATCTCCCAACGTGCCTTAGTACTTCGAAAGTAAGTTTCCTGGTGCACATCTACAATCGTGCGTTTCTTGCTCCTCCGAATCTATACGAGATACCTTCGTGCAGGCGTCGCAAGCGACTAGCAGGAGTTTCGTCAATTAACTTTCGACGATTCACGTGCGAGACGTATAGCAGGTATACCGCTTACGAGAAGGCACGGTGGGGACTGAAGCGATGGACGCGGAACACACTAATAATGCTGCAAAGATGGGCTGGTTGGTTCGTCTTCATGTTTTGATGTGCCATCCTGCGCATCACCCTGCGTTGTTTCTCGATTTATGCTGGTTCGCTTCTTACCTGATAACGCAGCCCATCGAAACACGAAGTGGAACGCTCAACCACGCGACGTCTCCAATGAATTCCCAAATGAAAAGCGCCTGTTGACGCGATGCTGTGTACTTGCTGTAACAGTTCAGACAAGTTTATACCTATAAATATAGCTCATCCAAGGCGTAGCCAGAAATTTTTTTTTCGTAGGGGGAAGGAGGTCAAACACTACTTTATGTATGTACGTGTGTGCGTTTGTATGCGTGCGTATATATAGCAAGCGAAATTGAAAACTTTTCGGGGGTGAAAGAGAAGGGGGAAGGCTATAACTCCCTTTGGCTATGTACATGACCTCATCGCTCTATTTCTCTACTCTTTTCTCATTTCTTTCTTTTGAGTAAGTCAATTAAGTCAGTCCGGCAGCGGCCGTCTTTCATACGCTCGTATTACAAGCGCTCGAGGCACAATTTTTCGTATTCACTCGCGCGCCCCATCCCACAGAGAAGCTCCGCAAAAATGTGCACGTGTGGCGCAGAGTTCCTCGACGTTTCAGGGACAAGCGTCGTAAGCACGACTTAGGCCCGTATTCATAAATCAACCTGAACCTTACTTCGAGTTTTCCTCATCAGTTTTGAGCCGTTGTCGCGCTTGCTGAAAAAAGTAGGCTAGTATACATGGAGCAATTTCGTTATAATAGTTTACCCTATTACCATTTCTGTGCCCTTATAACGCACGTAGAGAGTACACAACCTTGAGGAAACGCGAAGAAATGCCAAGGTTGGTTTTGGAATACGGGCCCTACAGCTCGGGCCGTCGACGCATTCCCTGAATCGGCACGTGGCTGTCAGTTTTCAGAAGGCCGCTTATAAGTTCACATTACGCTTAATCAAGACTGCAGAACGAAAAGAAGCAGACCGCAAGAAGGCCATTTTCCTCGTCACCGCATCCGGAGGCACTCCGTTGTAACTAAACAACAACGCGGCGGTGTCACCTGGAAAACCACGACGGTAACGTGAAGCAACCATGGTGACCCAAAAGCGTGACAAGGCTCTACGTAGCGCATAAAGAAGGTTAACAAACGCATGATGCGTCCACACCCAATCCTCAACGTCAGGCGCTGCGCGAGTTTCGTAGTGTCCGCTTCGCTGGAAGCGTGGTGCAAGAGTACAGTTACGCACAAGCGTCAACGTGAAGGAAATCGGAGAAAGCGCGAGAGAACTGGTAACCACTGCCGCGGACGATGTCGTACACCTTTTAGATTTACTGTTTATTCTGAACGACGGGCGTGCCCAGTTGCTTGCGTCTTGTACTTTCTTTTTGCTTCGAGTATATACGGATCATAAACAAAAGAAAGCAGCAGTTCGACGCAGCGTCAGCGAGTGAACGTGAAGATATATTCACGAAACAAGCTTTTCCAGTCGAGTTTTCCGTAGGCAACTACTTCTGACGCAACGAAGAGAAAAGC
>WOVY01012550.1:0-24264 GCA_013436015.1 Rhipicephalus annulatus | reverse complement strand
TATTCAAGTGTTGCTAGACTCGCCCAAACTCCAGTGTACCCAAACCTCGCTAGACATTGTTCTTGTCGATTGTTGTTTGTCGCGTGTCAGTCGGCGAGAGAGTATGCCGTCACTTGTCACTCTCCGATCCTCTTTCCGACGCGCCGTTTATGCTACTGTCCTCCGGTATTTTGTTCATTATTCCAATAAACTTGTTTACAAGCCTTTGTGCTTTCACGGCTTTTGTCCAAAGTCTTTCTATTTTGTTACACCCCCTTTTTCCTGTGGTGCTTGGCCGTGTGACTTATGGACTGCAGAAAAAAAAAGCGTCATTTCATTCCATAGGTTTCAAGCTTTTATTTTTTTTTTTGATACTCGAATGCTCGCAAGTAGCCTTCGCTCAAGAGCATAATCGAGAAACGTTTACTGAATGACCAACGACGAAAGAAGTTTCATTTTCATCGCAGATTCATTTAGCACTATCAGATCACTGTTGCTCTACTGTTGCCCTGCTGTCAAACTTTTTCATTGCGTTACCTCTGGTAACGGGACTCGCTCCCCAGCAGTCCATTCACCAAGTTTTGAGCTCGAGCGTAGCTTTTTCTGCGTCATTCGCGAAGACTTGCGGAAAGACAGCGCGTGCACTATGAACGAAAATGAGCGCCCATCAGAGAGGCCTGTGTGCAAGACCTAACTCGTTAGGGAATCGCGTATGGCATTTTCCCCCTAGCAACAGGCAAAATAGGTGACTTCAATTTGTAGGGAGAATGAGGGGAAACGTTGCCCATTAATGTTAACTGTGAGGGAAGACACAAAAAACGCCAATCAGAAATTTGATTGCCACATTTCTCGACTTTCTCAACGCTAGTCGGTGAAAGCTATTCCGCCAAGTGTGTTAAGCAGCCGTGCACGCCGGCACAGTGCGCTCCGGCTGCGCGCGTCGCCTCGAAACGTCCGCATGACAAGCGGTCGTGGTAGCTTTCGGGCTTCGAGTAACCCGTTAAATATGTGCTTATGCAGCGTTGTTGATTTCACGTTATCGAGGAGCAGTCGGAAAGAGATGCTTTTTGTGAAGTGGGATACAGGTTGGACTGACGTCGTCTGCTTACTCCAGTGTCGCCGGCATCTGCTGCCAAATGCCGTGAAAAGATCTTACTTGGTTTACGCGTGACATTTCTTGTAGTTGGATAGCGGGAATTAATTTAAGTAAGTGTTCGTGTTTTTTTATGGCCATCGCTGTGCCTTGCCGTGCATTAGAAAAAAAAAGAGGTGCAATATTTCAAAGACGCGAACGTTTTGTTCTAGGGCCCCAATTCATTCTTGAATTAATTAGACGTCACAGCCAACGTTTTCCGATGGCCTACAGACGTAGCTGTCAGAAACAAATTTGTTAGCGCTTAGAGAGAAGCAAAATATATTTTATGTGGCGCAACAGCGTGCTTAGTTTTTTTTTATTTCGTTTTCTGCAGGTCAGAAAGACCAGTGCCACCAACAATCGAGGCTACATCCACCACCGCACTTCTCGACTGAAATAATCGTAGTGATTTCGGTCGAGGGGACGCAGTCTCGATATTCGGTGGCATTTGTCCTTCTGCTGAAAACGAAACCTAACATCGTCATGAGGAGGAAGAAAAAGAAGCGCGTGCACTCAATCACGCGACGTCTCGCATTTCATCGTGGACGTGGTCAAGAACCGGTGGGTTCCCCGAGTCTCAAGAGGCCTGTGAGTTTCTCGTACCTTTTTCTCCTAGGAGCAATAGCTTGCGGTTTTCTATTTTACCATCATGTGATAGCAGTACGCTTATTTTGAGCTGCGGAACGCCGGGAGAGTATTGCTACGGTATTGCTATGCGAAAATTTAGTTAGTCGCACTGCATGCGCAGTTAGTGCTAAGAGCGGCCATCGCAGAGCGTTTAATCCCTTGAAGTATGATTCGAACTCGTACGTGAATAGGTCTAATCATGTAGAGGGAATAGGCAGACAAATTAAGCAGATCTTCTAATTGAGCTAGAAAACACTTCTTTTTTTTGCGTTTCTGTATTGAACACCGGCCCTTTACTTCTCTAAGGCCTCTGTATATTGACTGCTGTTTGCATAATCTACATTTAATATTCATTGATCTCCCATTGATTCAATTGTCAGTACTATCCACTTTTATGTGGTACCTGCATTAACTGTACTATAGATGTGTCTGCATGGCCTGCTGCATATTGTGCATGAGTGCTTGCTGTTCCCTCTTTGCCGCAGGAAGCCTAGACAGATAAACCATGCACATGACTTCAATATCCTAAGCTATTAAACGTGTGCCTGCATACTGGAAGATTACTTTCCAAGAGCTATACCCTAAGCTATAAAACAAATGCCTGTAGACTGAAATATTCCTTTCCAAAGGCAATATATTGCTCTTTGAAAGTAATCTTTCAGTCTGCAAGCTCTCATTTCATAGCTTAGGGTATATTGAAGTTGTGCACGTAGTTGATCTGTCTAGTCTCCACCTGTGAGAAGGAATAGGCAACAGTGCTAGTTGCCTTATGAATATTATAGGTTCACTAAAATTTCAACTGTAAAATCTGAAAAACATTATGCACAATTGTTTTTCATGAAAATCATGCTGAAGCACAGCTGACAGCAGTCATCGGTTCATTGGCCTATTATACACCTACTGCAGGACGAAGGCCTCTACCAATGATCTCCAATTTACCCATTCACGTCCAAGTAACTGCCATTAATTCCCTATGAACTACTCATTTCGTCACTCCATCTAACTCGCTGCCGTCCTCGCCTGCTCTTCCCAATCTGTTTCTTGACTGACCATCAGTTTGGTCGAGTACATGTCCAGTCTAAAGTCATTTCTATTGCTTAATATCAACAAAAATATCTGCTATCCCCACTTGTTCCTTGATCTATCCTGCTGTCTTCCGGATGTGCTATACTTTTAATTTTTTGTTATCTTGCACATTGTGTGGTCCCTAACTTTATTCTTCAAGCTTCTGCCCCACATGCGTTCTTTAATTCCGTGATACGACATTTCTCTTTGATCAACACTATGGATCCCAAATCAACTGGCACACTTGCAGATTATGTACCCTGTTCTGATATTGTTGTAGTTGATCAAGCAACATTTCTTAGGGTGTTTCTGGATGCATGCAAAAAAAAGTATTATTTTTTTTAGCCTTTGAATATTCTCTTTCAGTAGATACACCTTGTGGCATTTTCGCAACAGAATCTGGGTGAATTATTGACCCTACTTATGAATCTTGCTTATAAATCCTGATTATGATAGTCATTCTACACCAAAACGTCTCAGCCATTTGGGTGGCCATCTAAAATGTACTCGAAAGAAAAAAAACATGGTGACTTACTGAATTGAAAACAGTGAATTTCTAGAATATTTTAAAGATAAAAATTTTTTGGGGTCGTGGTGGATACTTCAGAAATCTGCAGAACGGTGTCTGAGTGGCGTTTGTTTATTCTGAAAGTATCATTTCTAGTTTGAACAACAAATTTGGTGGACATTTTGTGCAAACTCATCTGTATAAGACTTTTAAAGCTGAGTAATATTACTGCCATTTTCGCCATATATCTCTGGTAATTTTGCCAGCATGTTCTATATTTTGCCAGCATGTTCTATATTTTTGCTTTTTCCTTTTTATTATTACACTGTGGATGATAGTCTCATTAGCGAATACTTACTTTATCAAAGGTATATTTCTCATTAAGAATAGGAGAATGCATTGCACCTCCCAAAACGGTTATGCGTGCTGAGGCTAATGGAGTTTCTTGTGTACTTGTTTCGTGACTAATACTTCAGCAAGCATTTTGGGTGAGCACTATTGTTTTTCCCGTAAAAGCCTTTTTATGCATTCACTACATTGTCTGTTGGGAGCTCGTGCACTCTATTTGGTAAAGCTCGATCAAATATACAACTGCAAAATACAATGAAAGACAACTTGGCGAGCTTACTTTGTCAAAATTTTCCTATCCCCCTCTTGTGTAAATTGTGCAAATTGTGTTAATTAGATATGACGAATGCAGCCAATCTGTAAAAGAAATAATTCCAACTTCTGTTGTCATCTTTGTGGCCAAGAAAGTTCTCTGGATGTTAGATCAGGCAACACAGCTCCCTCCCGAACTTTTAAACTTCAACATTTATGCTTCAATTTGCTCTTTGTCTGGGGCTATATTTGTTTGGTCCTAAACACTTGTCAATTTTTGCGGTGCACTTGAAGAGAGGGTCATAGCATGCACAATTATGAGTATGTTTTTGGCTACACTTTAGGAAGATTGACAGTCGGCCTAGTTGGAAAGAGTTCATCATTTAGCACAAGACAAACGAGGATGAAGCAAGGAGTACACAAGGCTAAGTGTAATCTAACAACTGGTTTACTTTTGAAAATAGTACATCTGGTCAAGTAGCCAACACTACATGTTAGTTTCCTAGATGTGCGTTTGATGTAGTCTGTTGCTGTGCACACGCTGCTCCGAGGAACTATAATCGTGTGAATTGTCATATGCGTGAGTAATTTTGTTTTTTCACAAGATCGCATAGATCATGTTGGCTACATGAGCAGACGTATTTTCAGAAAGAAACCAGTTATGTTGTGCTTTTCCATGTGTGCTCCCTGCTTTTATCCTTGTTCTCCCTCGCAAAGCGGCGAAAAGATGATGGCACTTGCTTGGTTTTTCCCATTAAAGAGATATCCTTAACACAAGAATTTTCTTTCCTCAATTTTGTTACATTATAGATGGCCATCTGCCACATAACTACAACATTAGGTCGTAATTCATTGAATATGCTGGAAATTGTTCAATATATTCTCGTTTGCTGTGGCTGGTAAAGTGGTGCATCAAGTGCAGTGCAATGTCGTGGAGCATAGAGTTTGTTCACAAAGGCACCATTCCACTTTGCTAAAGTATGAGTCAATGGCAGAATGATGTCTGCGTTGAAACGTTTATTCAGAAAGTATCGTTTCTAGTTTCAACAACAAATTTGGTTTTGAGTGCTCACAAGTCATTCAATGATAAAAAGTTGGATGGTTGCCACTCACACCTTGCTTTCCTACTTTCACTCTCTAGTAGACTATGTTTGACAAGCAATGCAGAGAAGACATCCAGAGGAAGCCTTTGTAAGCAATATGCAGCATGACATTTAAACAACTTTATTTGGTTATAGTAAATGATGTGGTTTGTCGTTCAAGTGATAAAGAATTTCTTGCTCATTACGCATTTGCCTCTCTCCCCTTAATTACAAAATAGGTGCCTCATCCACTACGTTAAGGCTGAGCGTTTGTACAAAGTGGGGCAACCCCATAGTAATTATTGGGGACAGAAGTCATATTTTGGTGTTCGCGTGCCTTCACTGGCTTTGGGAATGGCAAAAGCACTATGAGCAAGAAAAGCAGCTTGTGTCGAGACTTCTTGGTTGAAAAGCAATCTTGCAGGAAAAGCAGTCTTGCAGATTTTTTGCAAATGGTGCATTCAGGAATGCATGCTTCGACACTTCATATGTTGGAGCAGTGTATTGGCCAGCTCAACGAATAAATGAGTAAAGATATGCAGGCTTGATAAGTTGCTCATCACTCATTTGTTTGTTTTTCTCTAAAGCTTAAATGAATTGTGCATTGTACATATGCCTTGTCATGATAACCAAGTTCAGCTGCATGGTCGCTATTTTTTTAACTTGAGCCTCTGTGTAGCTGCCTTGACACTTGTGTGGTCTGTGCCATGTTATGGTTTTAACAATTAACTTCATTGCATGTTTCTTGTGTGCTGCAAGAAAGCTGTGTCCATCGTGCCTTAGTAATTCGTTGCATTGGAGAAAGCGTGCACTGTCCTTTGGGAGTCACTTTCGAATATATGTGGTGAAACATTTTTGATCACTCTTCTTTAGAAATGTTAAATAAGGGTAATGAAGCACTACTAATTGGCTTTTTTGTTACTGGATGTTTTATATTAGTATTTATAAAGTACAATATCACTCTTCTAGCTGTAGCTGCAGAGACTAAAACGTGAGAAGAAAAGTGGATGTGTATGTCTTCTTAATTAGGCATCTGAGATTGATGAAGTATCAATTGGTTATCCTTGG
Organism: Rhipicephalus annulatus; assembly: GCA_013436015.1. NCBI lineage: Eukaryota > Metazoa > Arthropoda > Arachnida > Ixodida > Ixodidae > Rhipicephalus > Rhipicephalus annulatus. The sequence continues at coordinate 18,200 of WOVY01012550.1, read as the reverse complement.
GCTTATTACGATGTTGCTTGTACCCTGAGAATCTTACAGCTCACTTGCCTGTGGCTTCGAGTTTGGGAGCCAGGTTCCAGGTTGCACCTCTAGTTACTGAAATTGTTCAGAGCTTATTGTAGTGGTGATTTGGCACCCATTTTTACTTCTTCTATATACAGCCCACCAGACGGGTGCAGAGCTGCACCAATTGTGCCAATTTGATATTATTCTTTGTTGTTGCAGTCAGCTGTGCGAAAACCGTAAAGTTTGCTGAAATCGCATCACGGGGCTCCAAAATGCCCAGCCAAGCCTCAAATTTTCTCAAGTGCACTAATTTGCAACGAGAATAAATGCAAACCACGATGGCCACCTCCAGTTTGCACCATCAATCAAAGCACACAGACCCTATCTATAGTGCCTAGAATATACCTTAAAAATTCTCGCAATGGACCAGATAAAGTAACAAATCTAAGTTCTCATCAGTCCACTGATTGCAGCAGATACTTCTCGGCACGACGACGAACTATCAAGACAAAAATGCATTCCTGTAGCTACCAACGCTCCGCAGGAAATGTAAATTTCCTAGCCTGAAAAAGCGGTTATGGCTTGTTAGCATCTAAAGCTGGAAGGTTATGCTTGACAAGCGGCAAATGCTGGTGTTGCCAGCAACCATGTTGATTTAATATGCAGTGGCACAAAAGACACATCATATTTTGTTTTTGGTCTTGAAGTTGCATCGTCCTTGCTTGGGTCCTGGCAACAGATATCCGGTATCGTCCGCGGACCAACAGGCGCACGCCGTTGTTACTTTACCTGGTCGAAAGCGCCTTGCAAGTTAGCCAAAGCTGCACCTAACACTGTCGTTAAAAAAAAAGGATGGGAATCGGTAAAGGGGGAAGGGGGGGGAGATATAGTGATTTGACATTTTTTTCACTTTAGTTCTAACCTATGCAGACGCTGCTGCTTAAGCCACCTTTGCCGCAGCACACCAGTGCCCTGCGGCACTGCATATTTGTTCATTTTGTTCATACGGCATTTGTACACCGCATAATTCTGAGTACCAGCATAATCACTGATGTCTAAATAGGCTACTGGCAATCATTTGGAGCAGTGAATGACATTTCCACTTCCATCAAAGAAAGCGAAAATTTGCACCAGTTTTTTTTTTTTTTCAGCACTAGGAATCTCTCGAATTTCATGGTCGTGAGCTTGGCAGATTCATATTTAAATTCGCAGAGTGCCTCAAATGATTTGACAGACGGGACAAATGCAATATGGACATTATCATTGTATTCTCAGTGGGGTAGCTTTAAATACTACTTTCATTGTAATAGCAGTGCTCATGTTCACACTGCACAATTTAGGTGATGTTGAATAGTTTATGCATTTTTAAAAAAATGGAAACCTTTTTAATCATATTTCAAGATTTGCAATTTATATGAAAAAATGCATGTTTTTTTCACCATAACCTGCTCCATGTGCTCCAAAAGTAACACTTTGCTGCTCCAAAATTTGCTCCAAATTGTATTTTGGCTGTTGCACCCCTGCACAAGTGATGTAATATCTCTGTTGCCCCCTATTAGATCTTTGACTGTATATTTTTTTAATTATTTGTTTGCTATGTTTCTAACTCGACCCATTTCCAAATTTTGATCATGGTAATTTGTGTCTCTACACATGCAATGTTTTGAATAAGAATTATTCAGCATAAAATTATTCAGCAATTAATAATGGGTATATTCACAAAGAGCTTAAATGAAGAAACTACTCAGTTTTTGTTTCATAATTGCATATTTTTTTACTTGCTTTCTTAAGCTTGGTTTCTTTACTGTCAAGACAAAAGAAATCAAGATTGTAGGTAAGCTCAAAGTAGGCGAAAATTGCCTTGAAAGAGCACATGATGGCCATCTTAAACTAAAGAGCTTATTGTCTAAAGTCCCATAAAAGATTGTAACCTGGCAGCTTGCCATTGCATTTTGCATGAGTTCACCAAGCCACATACTCAAAATAGCCATAATTCCTGTACTCTCTTGATGGAGTTTGGACATCAGTTTAGATGAAGTCAGAATAGGACGAAACCAGATCAGGATGAAATTATTTCCACAAATGCCTTAACATGTTATAAATGCAGTTATCTCATTTAAAAGCTGATATACGTTATATAGGTATTGTGAACTTAAGGTAAGCATTTAGTATGGGTGCTAAGCATTTTGAGACGTCTCACATGACAATTTTTTTATTGATTAAAACATTCTATACACACTTCGCTATTATTTGCATTCTATAGGTAATTTGGAGCAATAAGAGCCATTAATGATTGATAACCATGAACATTAGGTCATATAAGAAGTGTGTACAAAAAGAGCTCTATGTTACACATTGTCATGGTACAAAACAAAAAGTATACAACTTACTATAAAACTGATTACATATTTAAAATTGGCTTAAAAAGCTATGTACGCAGAAAAGTTTTATTGCCCAAAGCTTCAGAATAAATAAAGAAACCTTTTTTTTTACATTTAGCATCCTCACAAGAAGGGCTCCGAAACCATTTAGAAGTGAAAATTAATTTGTGGTTTTGCAGTTTTTCACAAGTTTAGAATGAGCACCTAGCCCCAAGAATTTTTCTAAATGGTGCCGTAAAAGCAGAGTAGCCCGGGTTTGATGATATTCATAAGAGGCCCTTGCTGATTTCGCATCCTCCTTTGTTTGTTGGCTCGTCTCTTTTCCTGGCCGTGTGCTTCACGCCATGTGAGGAGGAACAGTGACAAGCATGAATACCTGTGAACAGTCAAACAGTTTTACACCTATAGCACATAGAAGGCAGAAGGGACAGGAACACAAGGATTGCGAGGACTCTAGCTCTTTTTTTGTGCCATAGGTATTAAGATGGAATACCAATTTTCCCATGCTATTATTCCTTCGAGTTCAAGTCAAACGTTTTTTTTTTTTTTTGGTGGGGGGTAGATGACTTGTTGACGTCATGGCCAATGCTGGTAATTGAAAATAATCAAAAGGCTGAGAGAGGAAATGGGATCATTTCTTTGAATATGTAGTGCACCTGTGGCTCATAGGGCTGCCGTGTTTCACATTGATCATGATGCCACTCTGAACTTGATGCGTGTGTTCACTTGAAATTATAATACTTTTTATAGGAGGTTAAAGGCTGTCCAAAGCAAGATGGGGGCTTTTTTAAGCAAGATGGGGTTTTTTTTAAATCGGGGCTTAAGGTTGTCAAGAAACTGCCATGTACACGTGATATACGATGACTGAAGTCCTTTGAGAAATTTTTCACCCGTCTCATTGCGAAAGCATCAGCAATGTTGGTGAAAACATGCTTTATATGTGCACTGGTGGGAAGAACGGTGTTGTAACATACTAGGGATTGTGCAAGATTGTGATTGCAACAATGATTCATTGTTATCAGTGCTCAAAAATGGTGCTCCTTAAAGAGCCAATTAAAAGCTTGAGGGGAAGAGTGAGGGCACCTTATTAGGTCGTGGTATAGAGAGGGGGAACAGATGTTACAGAAAATAAATACTGGGCACCTCAGTTTTCTTGTTCTAATATGTGGACCCATGATGCCACATCAGGAGAAGACGGAAAGTGTTCTGTGGTGTAGATGCATCATTTTCAATTGCTGAAAACTTCTGCATCACCTTTTAGCATGCAATTGACAGAATTTGCAGATAGCGAGTCATAAAGTTTTCAAAATATAATATAATTATTTAGAAGTAATTAATTGCATGTTATTTATTACAAGTTGGTATGGCAAAGGCATGCTACCGCATCCATCATTTAGTATCTTCATAATCTGTACTATCTCCATTTTTACATTATTTTTCATGCTTCTACTAGCTTGATTAAAATGGTTTGGCAAAACCGGGCTTATTCTTATGCACACATACAAAGAAAACATGAGGCATTTTGCTTTTTGATTCCCCTGCAGCCTTTAAACTGAACAGCATGCTGTAGCTGGATTACCATATGGACAGTTGTATTTTCATGTATTCTGTTAACCTGGTGCCTCTGCATGGTAGCACAAGAAGATTGTCGTCCTGCAATATATCACCACATTTAAGCTAGTCTGGAATAATTTGTGACCAGAAGTGCTCTACGAGAACTGCCAAAGGAAAAAACATTGCCACAATATTTCATGTGTATGTATATGGGAGCTTTCCTAGAGCCGTAAACTAATTGATGAGATTGCAGGGGCCCCATGTTCTTTGTACTTTAGAGATTAGTGCAGCTTTAGGAAATACAGCTTTGGTATCTCAATCAAGAAGAAAAAATGCCAGTTCAGTCATCATGATCAAAAGATACATCATATTCAATAGCTATGCAACAGAATTGTACCAAAATTAGGTTTGATGTCTCAATTCAAGCCTGACTAATAGCCTCTGGGAGCTAACAACATGAGTAAGCAATGCCAAACAAGTGCAGTTTGTGGGAATAGCAATCAGATTACAAGTAACTTATTTTTAGTGTAAAATATAAATATTCTAAATTAGTAAAAACAGCGGCTATAAAGTGTAGGGTAATTGACTGCTCGTCTGAAAGGGAATACCTTATATTTCTCAGTTAACTCCAATCACTGCCCTTATCATTTGGTATTAATATAATTATTAACTTATAGTGTGCTGATCAGCAGCTTTCACACCTTTTTATTCTGCATTGTTTGGGTGTTTTTCTCCTGCATTCACACTTTCTCTGTGTTCTGGTGTCGGTGCCTGCAATGAATGAGCTGACTGGCAAGTAAAAAGATGTGTGTGTGTGGGGTATGCACTCTCGAGCATTGCAAGCTGCCATGAAAAAGAGCTCTGGGGCCATGTGCTCCCGTGGTCTGTAAAATTTTTGACCGTGGCTGTAAATTCTTACAGGCCTAACGGATATTTATAACACTCTTTCTACATTTTACAAACTAGTCAACTGGCGACACTCCTTATTTTTGTACACTGGTGGTAAGTAAAAGTAGTTCACTGGTGCATTGTTTTTGCTTTGCAGATTTCTACAGAGCGAAAGGTGCATAAAATCACATATGTGTGCGGATCATCCTGATTGAATAAGATATAAGGTAAGGAAAAAAAAAGGTGACATATATATTCAAATTACTGAATCGGCTCTCTACATTTTCATGTTGTCACACTTTCAGAGCAATTTGGGCAGCAGGTTTTGTCCAAAAAAATGTGATATTTAGAAGGTTGTGGTTCGTGTGCCATACTTGCACAAGTTAGCCCAGGTGAAAATTTCCTGTTGGTTTTCTGTTGGTTCCAGTATTGATGGTTTATTATAGCACATTCCCCGTAGTTGATGGGACCAGTAGGTGATGGGACCAGTAGGTGATGGGACCAGTAGGTATTGGAACCAGTAGCTGATGGAACCAGTAGGTAATGGAACCAGTAGCTGATGGAACCAGTCACTGAAACCAGTATCCGAAACCAGCAGCTACTGGTTTCAGCTCAGGGTTGCATACATGCAACAAAATTGTTACTCACCGAGATGGAGGACGCCCCCAATCAACAAGGTGGTGCCCAAACGAACTCAAATGCATGTTTCTGCCCAATTTAGCAACTTTAGGGTTACAAGCACATAACTTTTATGGCTATCCAGATGGTTGTGCCATTCGATTAGTAAGTCAGTGCTTATTGTAACTTGCACGTTCTACATTCCTGTGCCAAGTTAACATGCATTGGGCGTTAAACAAACAGCCTTAGTGTTTAAGAATTTATTGTGCTTGATCGTCAAACATCTGCTTGCGCACTTTCGATTTCAGGAGATCTTGGATCTTCTCAGCCAGGATCCTGGGCAGATTTTTTTCCGTGTCAGCAGTGTTGACGTCTTTCTGCTGTCCCCAGTGCTTGAGTGTTTCTACAAACAGACGAGTCGATTTTGAGCATTAGACAACAAAAAGTAGTGATTGCGGCAACGACAACTGCCACACCATAGAGGCAGAGCTTGGGTTTGAGCACTAAAGCTCCGACATCACTGGATTAGGAATGTGCATGACTTAGTTTCACAAGCTCCACAAAACCCAAGTTGTCCTGTTCGGCAGCTGATGGCAGTTAAATTTGGTGCACAGTTTCATGTGCAACAGATTGTCAGTTGAGCATAGGAGCCTACCATGCACCCCATCAAATTTAACCCAAACTCAGAGATATCTTTCCATATTTCCAGTACAAAGTGCAACTTCTGTTCACCCTATATACCAAAATTTTGTTTTGACAACTCGCAAAGCAAACAGCATGAATTTCACTCTTTCATTTTCGTTCATGCTGCCAGGCTGTGTAAAGATGACTTCCTGCATGCGCTGTGGAAAACTATTCATGCTAGTTGTACCTGACACAACAAGAAGTTTCTCCGGTGTCAGCGGCTGCTTGGGCTGCTCCCCCAATGCTCTCTTCCTGGAGCCAACGGTCCCTGTGACGCTCCTAGATGCAAGAACGTTGCTTCCCCATATAGCGTGGGCAGCATCCTTCACCACCAAGGTAGCCTTCTTGTTCCCAAATATTTTTTTTGCACACACACCACTTATTGTTACGCCTTTCGTCAAATGGAACTGTGAAAAAGCAAAATAATGGAGGAAAATCACTACTGTAAGGAGCAATGAAACAAAAAATGCTGCATGTTACTTCTGCTAAACATACAACAAAACTAACAAATTGTTTAACCAATGCACCTGGCACAACACAACGATGTAGCACATGAATAGTATGTACAGTCTATCACACTTGTCTATGGTGCACAAGTGGTGTGCTGCAAATCAAATGCAGTAAAATGTTATTGGTTACTCTGTTAGAGACAATGCTTTTGAGCCTGTGCGGTTCATCTAGTATATTCAACTGCACATGAATGCAAGAAGTATCAGTGAAATTGAGTATCTGCTTTAGAATTTTGCCATATTTCATCCACACAGCACTGCTCAGGTGCTCAAGACAGGTGTGATCAGCACTGTACACCTTGCTATTGCTGATAATAAAAAAGAAAAACTGTGTGCTGGTCCCAACGGTATTCATACTTCTCTCAAAAAGTACACTGAGTAAAACTGAAGACTTGAGCATGCTAAAAAAATAAAAATGGTAAACATGCTGCAAGCAAGAAGCTTTAAGAAAGCTTTCGTAATTAACTATACCACCTAGATCTATAGAGTAGCTGTGACTACCAATAGAAAAAAAAACGGTTAAGCATGAAAAGCAGCTGCAGACAGTGACATTAAATTTCGAGCAAATTACTTACAGAGCCATCTTCCATATAAATGAAATCTCCATTTGGGCCTGCAAGAAAGATATCAGGTCCTTGTCATGGCACAAAAAAAAAAAAAAAATTATTGTCAGAATATCTGAGGTGACATCTGAGCTGACCTGGATGTGTAGTGTTCTTTTCTCCACCAACAGTGCTTGTCCTTTCCTCTGGTTCTACAGCAGTAGATGAGCACGGTGCTACGCAACATTTAGAATTATTCAAAAATGGCTTATCTTGGTGCACAACTTGCTCTAATTGAAACAAAGTTTACTGTCTATGAAACCAGAGCTGTTACTTACGGAGAACACGTTCACTGCAGGCCATGTTGTCCATAATCAACAGATCTAAAGTTACAAAGATATAGTGACAGTAACTGTCACTCCAGTTTTGAAATGCAGGGAAGTATTATAAAAGAAGCAAAGTACTCACTTCCGACGAAGCTTTCTCCTTCATCTGTCTCAGAATGTGCTGTAATAAAAATGATTCAGGTGTAAAAGTTTAGATTTCAACCCCTCAAGCCTGTTAAATCTGGATGCTTTTGTTTAAAGCTTCATGCTAGTCAGAGCGTGCCTTAGAGCATTGGCTGCTTCTAAAAGCTACGATGAGGTGCACATCTCCAAGTCAATTCACTTCGGACTTTCAAACCAAAAATCACAATGTAACATAGCGATAAACCATACCAAGGAAAAATTTTGTTCGTTCGAGGTTTTCTCGATTGGCTACTCTGTTTTACAGTTCAAACTTTACTTTCATCTATCCACCTCCACTTTCAAAGAACCAACATCATTTCATTATCATGGCACTAGCATCTTCTATATTACATACTGACTGAAGCTGCCATCTTACTGCAGAACAGCTGAACTTACACTCCAAAGTTAATTCATGCTGTGTTTGGCGGGCACTTTTTCAAAACAAATAAAAAGTGCAGCACTCTTTGAACTCGTTCGGCAAGTTCATCAAGTAAAGCCAAATCTCTATAACCTTTACTTTGCACATACTACTGAGCGAGTTGCTTAGACAAAATATGAATAAATAAATAATAAAAAAGCTGACTTCATTAACAGGTCAAAGTATGCTATATTACTGTCCCAGTGAAATATGGAACTGATGCATTTACTCAAGAGCATAGGTGTATGCAGTTCTTATGGGGAAACAAACCTGACAACATGCCCGACTGCAAGGCACCCGGTCTTGTTCTACTGCAACTGCATGTACACAAAAAAAGGGTGCACAAGTTTTTATGTAGCACATGAGTTGTCATGTAATCATTATACATGGAGCTTTTGTCAAGTAAATAATGCAGAGCAAAAAGCATTCTTACGCTTGAAAAGCTTGCTTTCAAGGGATCTCTGCAGGCTTGCAACCTGCTGCTTTAGAAACTGGTTGTCGTGCTGCAGCTCCTCAGCACGCAATTTCCACATGTCTCTGTCCTTCTCAAGCTCTTTAACCACCAGCGCCTTCGTTCTCGCCTTCCACACGTCTTTCTTCTTCTTCATTTGAAGAATTTCACTTTTTGGGCACAATTCATCACTATCGGAGGACCCGCTGTCCGACGGAGTGTCTGTCCCTTTCCTTGGCTGAAATTTCATCATGCAAAAAATGACTTCATGAATTCACTAGGATGGCTTGGTGGGCTAGTTGGTATTGCATCTTGAAGGCTACTGTGCACAATAGACAGGAACAACAGAAGCAACACAAGTATCGGCGCTTCACTTTGTGCTTTCTTCTGTTGTCCCTGTCTATTTATTGTGCCCTAGCTGTAGCCTTCAAGGGTCTCATGAGGGTTTTGCTTTCAGTAAAAAAAAATGCTTCTTTTATAGTACAGTGCACTAATGAAGACCATGGCACACTTACCTGTGCTCTAGGTTTACGCCCAGAGTGCGCTTTTTCCAGATTCTTTTTAAGAATTTCGTCATACATGTTTTTTTTAGCATTTGCTCTGTCGTTCTTTTGTTTCTGAAAGAAGTCGAAAGCACAATTACAGATGATGATCAATGCAAGACCAGCAAGTTTTCAGCCGTTTCAAAATGTAGGCAGCATAAATAGCAACCTTTCTTTCAGCCTTTTTTCTTTTTGTTTGGGACTCCACGAGCTCATCAGGATCATCATCTGACGTTTCTTGCATAGCTGGTATTTTTGGTATCACCAACCTCTTGGCCCGCATTTTCGCGCGGGCGTCATCTTCGCTTTCTGTAAGAAATTACGACTATAAAATTGGAACCGTAACATTTCACATACCACACATACCTGCCAGCATCAAGACTTGCGTGTTGTACAAACCAGTGTTTGTGTCATCCACGGGGTCTCGCCAGTACGCGCTGTAAACAAAGCGGTTGTCGTAGTCGCTGGTGTCTTTGGGATCAAACTTCTCGATGTCATGCACGTGAATGACGTGTAACCGTTTGTCGTGATCGTCCAGGAAACGAACAACAGCGTACATGGTAGTACTGATGATTTAACAAAGCCTTAAATGGCATCACACACACACCAATCTCTGAAAAAAATGTAGCAGTCGCGTGTCGCGCACGTGTCGTGTCCATTAAAAATAACACCATAACAACTCCTAGCGGCAAGACTGGGCAATACCAATAACTGCGTGCGGAACAAAATAAATAAATAAATACACCTATAAACAAATAAAAAATGCTTTAAATAAGCTTATAAACAGGTGTAAAAACTGTTCATGTTATAAACAATGTATAAACTTACTAAGATATAATTAAATAGATATGTGTTTTTGAAATCCGGGTTGCAATCCAACTAATTCAACGCCGTACAAGCCAATCCAAGTCGTTTGATTGTGTGAGATCATGGAGAATGTGCGAGTCCGAGCGAACTATGAGCGAACTGTCGTGATTGTGCGCGTGAACACAACGTGTGGCTTCATTACTTAGAAGGTTTTCGGTGAGTTTGCAGTGCGATATTTGCGTGGATCCGCACTGAGGGAGTATGCCTCGTAGAAAGGAATACCTAAACCCAGGCAGCGCCTCCGCCATCCCGTATTCAACGAAAACATATCTCGAAAGATCAGCCTCGAGCGTGCAACAATCACGTCGTGGACTGCAGCAGGACACAAATGTCGCTGGCGGGTCGACTGCTCCGACAGCACTTCGCGTACTGACGCAACCTCCGCAGACTGATGTTGAAGGCGACTGTGACTCTGAATCGGCACATGAAGCGGCCCCAAGTGACGAGCCGCAGCCTTCCGTTGGCGCAGAAATGACAGACGAGCCACAGGGAGATTTAGGGAGCTTCTCTAGTGACGATTTGCTGGCACTGACTGTCAATTTTGTCCTCGAATTTGGCATCCCTTGGAAGGGAGTCGAAGCACTCCAAAAGTTGATAATGCACATACTTGAACGACATGATATACCAGTTACTAAATATCTTTTCAAGAAGAGTGTCGGGGCAGAAATAAAAGCCGCCCGGTTACACTTCTACTGTGAAAACTGTATGACGCTCCTTGCCGTAACAAGTGGCGACCTTGCAGCGCGGAATGCAGTGCGGGTAACGTGCACCGTATGCGGGCAACGTAACAGTGGGCCGCAGATGCTACGCGATGGCCACTTTTTCATAACCCTGCCCATCGCAAAGTTGCTGTCTTCGTTACTTGCCGAGAATGATGCGAGCACTGCACTCCACGAAAGACTGAATTCAATAAACGAGAGTATGTCTGTCGACAAAGATGAAATGACAGACATAATAGATGGCACCTTATACAGGGCACTTAGGCGCGAATTGACATCAAAAAATGATATCACTCTCACTGTTAACAGTGATGGAAGCGCCGTGTTCAAGTCATCGAAGTTTTCTGTGTGGCCCGTTCAAGTGATGGTGAATGAACTCCCAGTGTACATGAGGCAGAAAAATGTGCTTGTGTCTGCTCTGTGGTATGGCCAGAAACATCCCGACATGACTCTCCTACTGAACGCATTTGTTGAACAAATGGACGGTTTGTCGACCAGTGGGATCACATGGAAGGCAGGCAACGAAACTGTGCATTCCAGGTAATTTTTTTTTAATTATTAAAGCTGCTTGAACAACACGACTTCAAGACATTCTAGTTTGTAAATGCTGCACTGAGCTACAATGCATAGACGAGGCTACATTGTTGTGCCAGCTAATTTCTTCCAGTCATGATGAAATCCAGGCCACTTGGGCATAATGACACCATGGAGGATGGCACACTAGTTCATCTTTGTGTGTATTCTTATAGTGCGACTTTATCTCTAAATACTGTCAATTATCTAAGTGTCAAAGTGGTATTTACTGCATTGTGTTTACTGTAAACTGTTACAACTTACGGAGATCATGTCCCTTTATGCAAAAGCATGAAAAGTGCTTCTTCTGAATGGATTGTTATCAATTGAAAACTGTTAATAACATCACCCGATCTTTTCCTTGTCCTCAATGTCTACTGCAATAATTGACTTGTGTCTGGCAAAGAAAACAAGCCCTCTATCCATTTCCTTTTTGTTGTACTTCATTGCAGAGGGTAGTTAGGGCTAACAGCTTCCTTTTTTGTCCTTGCTCATGCAGGTGTACTGCTTCAGCTGCAGCGCTGATGCACCAGCACGGGCAGCCATGCAGCACCTAACCCAGTTTAATGGGTATTATGGCTGTGGATGGTGCTTGCATCCAGGGGGCAGCTGTGAATGGTTAGTAAAGATGTCGCATTACTGCATAACATGGAGTCAGATTTCTGACTAGATATGTTGATCAGAGTTTCTCTCTTTTTTAGCAATTTTTATGTAAACATTCACCTTGTTTAATGTATCTGGGGTTGCCATTTCTCATCTCAGAGGCAAAATGTGCTTTATGTCGTAGCGATTCTATGTTTCCAAATTCTGGCACATAGTATGTTTTTCTAAATGTGTTCTAGAAGTAAATTCTCAGAAATATCACTGAAAACAAGTGTGCCATTTACAATCAAGCTTAGCTGTGCGAGATTTTACAAACTTCTAAATTTGTGAGGTTCTCTGTTTTTTTTTCTTACTATTGCCAAACAGGAACTGTCAAGTATCCTGTGGACACTGTTTTCACCTGACAGGACAGCAGAAGGCACAAAGGAAATCATGGCCAAGGCTGCTGAAGCTGGAAGACCAGTACAGGGAGCAAAAGGCATCACGCCTTTGATTAATTCTTCAGCACTTTAATATAATCTGGGGCTTTACTCCAGATTATATGCATTGTGTGCTTCTAGGTGTGGCACGGGCAGATGACGGAGGACTGGCTCTCTAATGTAGGCGAGGAATATTACATTGGGGCACCACAAACTGTGCAGTATTAGATCAACGTTTGTGGCTCTATAAAGCCGCATAGCTGTATGCCACGACTTCCCCGCTCAGTTTCTCTGAGAAAGTATTGGAAAGCCTCGGAGTGGCAGCAATGGCTACTGTATTTTTCATTGCCTTGTCTGGAAGGCCTACTTCCACGGCAGTATCTTAAACATTTTGCATTGCTTGTGAAAGGTATTGCCCTTCTTCTGCAGGACACAGTGTCCCTCAGTGACATTTCTGTAAGCACAGACTGCTTGGTAAAGTTTGTTGTCGACATGCAGTTTCTCTATGGAGAAAAAAACATGACTTTCAATGTACATCAATTGTTGCACATGGCTCAGAGTGTTCTGAACCAAGGACCTCTTTGGGCACATTCATGTTTTGCTTTTGAGTCTAACATTGGCCAAATTAAGCAGCTGGTCACATCAGCAAAAGGTGCCCCACTGCAGATTGTAGAGCGCTTAATGATGGCCAGCAACTTCAGGTATCTAAAGGCTTCAGCTAGCCCTTGCACTCTGAAGTTTTTGACAAAAGCTGGCCCATCAAATAGTAAAGGTGGTTTACTGCTCAGCAAACCCCGAGCTGTGTCTGACCAGCTGCTTCACCTTGTGCAGGACCATGTTGGCAACATCGTTAGGGGCCGTGTCATGGAACATGACCGAGTGATTGTATCACCGGGTGTTCGGTTTCACAGTGAGCAGTACTCAAGGCCGAACAAAAGTGACAGCACTGTATTGCAAATATATTTGGGAACGTGCTTGAAGTTGAAGCACATTGTTTCTATTAGGGATTCGTCAGGAAATGTAAGGATTTTTGCACTGTCAAACAAATTCTTGTCACGTCGTGCATTTGGCACTGAGCACATAATGAAATCAGAGGATGCGAATTCCCAACAGCTAGTGGAGCTGTCTGCCAGTGTTGTCCCTTGCAACTATGTAGAGGTCAATAGAAAGTGTTTTTTCAGAGAATTCTTTGGAAAATGCTCTCTGGTGGTTGTTAAAGGGACGCTTAAGAGCAACATTGAATTAGTTTCATCATTCTATAAAAAGGTCTCATCATATAAAAATCGCACCAATACCTTCTTATACCTACTTTTTGTACTTTTTGTCAGAAACACTTCACATCTGTAAAATTAGTTTTTTTTGTTCCTTGTGGTTGTGGCTTTATTAATAATTCACTGCTGTCAGTGCGCATGTGCATGTGCACATTAGGTGGACATTTTAGGCATTCAAGCATCAGTTGCAGTTCAGTCCTTGCGTTAGCGTCAATTATGTGTGCGTGTTTGCGTCCCTATGTGCAATGCTTCATAAAACATCATGGCTCACCAACTTGCCCATCAGTTCATAGTAATATAAATTTTACTCGGAGAATTTTAATATCGATGATTTCACCATAACAGGTTTCTTAATAGAAGAGGAAAATCAAGTTCCAAAGTATCATTTTAAAATTTCGAGTGGAAATCTCCACGTATGAATCTCCACGGAAATCTCCACAAATGACGTCACGGATTTCGAAGTCTATTTATCGTGTTTTGGTGTCGTTGTTCAACGAAATTTTCTCAGCTTGGTATGTTAAATTCTATGGCCCCCTTAGAGCTTGAGGCACTTCACTTTTACTGTTTAGGAACTATGTAGGCCTTAGTAGGCGGAGTCAAAATAAGTGACGTCACGGCAACTGGTGCGGGAATTTCATGGTGGTGTCGCCACGACATTTTCTTTTGTGCATTTTTTCACATATCGAGCTTCTCGCTGCAAACAACGTTTCTTTGGTATCCAGGGGTGCAAACAGCTGCGCCAACTGTGCCAATTTGATACAATTCCCAATTGTTGCGCTGAGCTGCGCCAGAACCATTAAATTTGCTGGAATTGCACCACCCTGCGCCAAAATGCCCAGCCAGCCTCAAAATTTTCACAGGTGCGCTAATTTCGGTGAGAAATGCTAGCCACGTCGGCCACCTACAGTTTGCGCCATCAGTCAAAGCGTGCGAACTTTAACAGCCCTACGCTCGCGAGACGCCATTGACCAGATAAAGAACAATGCTTCGTGCCAATCGGTCCGCTGAGTGCAGCGGATACCGATCGGCGGGATGACAAAACTTCCAAGACAAAAATGCATTGCTGTTAGCCCCAACGCTTCGCGGGATATGTAAATTTCCTAGCCTGAAAATGCTGCTATAGCTTATTAGCACCTAAAGCTGGAAGCGTGTGCCCCGTTTTTCTCGCGCGAACAAGCTCGACGTGCGGCGAACGCCGGCGTTGCCAGCGACCACGTTGATTGCAGTAGCACATAAAACTTTTTTTGTGTGTGTCTTGAAGTTGCGTCATCCCGGCCACTGTCCTGGTGATATACACTCAGTACCGTCCACTGGGCCAATGGGTGCACGCCGTTGTTACTTTACCACTCAAACGTGCCTTGCAAGGGAGCTGAAGTGTATATAACCCTACGGTGAAAGAAAAGAAGTGGGAAGTTTATGGAAGGGGGGTGGGGGTGAAGTGGTAAGAAAATTTTTGGCTTGGAATTCTCACTCGTGCACAGAATGCTGCTTAAGCCACCTTTGTCGCACTACACCAGTTGCCTACTGAAAAGCCTATTGAGATTTTGAAGGGGCCGTCAGCGCTAGTGATGGGACACTGCATATTTTGTTCAGTTATGTGTTTGCCGCATAAATATGAGTACCAGTATAATAACTCGTGCATAAATAAGCTATTGGCAATCGTTTGGAGTAATGTATGACATTTCTGCTTCCCTAAAAAAAAGTAAATTGTGGGTCAGTTTTTTTTTTCCCCACCCCTACCTCTTGGTTTACAATCTTCCAAATTTGAGGTCGTGAGCTTAGCAGATCTATATTTAAATTCTCAGAGTCTCTTGAATGATTTGACAGGTGCAGCAAATGTTAATATAACTTAATCATTGTTTGCTCGTGGGGTGGTTCAAATACCACTTTCATTGAAATAGCAGTGCTCATGTTCACACTGCACGATTAGGTGATGTCAAATGCTTTATATATACATTTTTTTTTCTAAATGTCTGTCTTGTTTATACTGCTCCAAATTTGGTATTTCATGATGAAAAATGCATGTTTTTTCCCTGCAACCTGCTCAAAATTTAGATGTCAGTGCTCCAAAAAGTAACATTTTGGCTGCTTCAAAAATTGCTCCAAATTGTATTTTGGCTGTTTCCACCACTGGGTGTCCTGTAACAGTAGTTACTAATACGAGAAAAATAACTATTTACTGTCCCTTTAGCTGCATAGTGTAAGTAACTGTACTGTGGATGTAGTCTTCATTTCCCCTTTCTCTGTTTTATATGTGACCCCAATGGGGGTCACTGGGGCTGACAAGGGTGATGTGCACCTAAATCAAGGCCCGTCCTCTATATAGCATGTTTTTGGTCGGCAGTCAATCACTATAACCACTGTGGTGGTGTCGCTAGTTCCCCCTTGTTGCCACTCTGCAGAGTGGCTCCTTTAGGACTGAGTGTTTTCTTATGCTTGCGTCTGCTCATTTCTTGTAACATTATGATAGCTACATATGCATCATTGCATTTGTTGTTGTGTAGATCAGTAGTTTAGTCAAATTAAGGGTGGTTGACATATTCACAAGATTGCAGGTATGCTTATTTCTTTTGCTTCAGCTGTAGAAACCCAACCACAACTAAAATACGAAATAGCACCAAAAATGATTATGTTAAATTGTTCTGCATTTTACCAAGCATTCAATTTGCCAACCTGTGAAAGCAAAAAACTGCACTTTTATTCTCCAATGTGCTTCAGTGGAAGTGAATTCCAATCCAATGAGTGTGCAGTTTGCACTATAACTGTAAAAGTGAGCGCAACACATTTTCTTTTACCAAGAAAATGTGCTCTCAAGCCACCTTCTAAATTACAATGATATGAGTAGAAACCTCAGATGTGTACACCGCATTGTCATTGCATGTCAAGCTGTTAAATGAATGGGCTGTTAAAAAGAACCTCCACATGTCAGTGAACTGCAGGTGTAGATGTTTGTGGATTGTGCAGTGAAACAGTTGTTTTTAGAGGAAGTGAGAAATGCCCATTTTCAATTGATTTAGCTATTGCCAATTTGTGCAAATTCATGCTGTATACTGTCGAGTGCCTCTTGAATTACTAATAAACTTCATGATTGTGAGTATTGACAATTCTCATTGTTAAGCCCAGCTTTAGCCCTGTCTCTGGGTTGTAAACATTTGGTATTATAAAAAAAGAGAGAAAGTGTGCGCTGTTGTACAGTACAAGGTTTAATGTGCACTGGGTTGGTCAAATGTTCCCAGGCAGTGCTGTCATAAGATTACAAGCGTAGCAGCCTGGGAACGTTTGAGCACCCCTTATATTTGAAACACACCTTGTGTGTTCAGGGTGCATGCAACTCTTCAAAATTCCTCCCTTTTTTCTCTGTATCCTTTGTACATGTATGTTTCCAAATTAAATAACAATAAAACCATTGAAATAAAAAAGAACATATTCGAAGCCTAAAAGTCTAGGAATTTGTCTATGAGCTGCTTCTTTGTGCTTAGGCAGCAGTGTAGATTCACCAAACTTCATTTCAGCACCAATATGCTTTGTTCTTCAGGGCATTAAAAATATGAAACCCTGTTAATGAAGCGATAGACACCTACTGTGGCTTAGGTGCTGGCTCCCTTCTGGTGTTGCACTGTTTTCTTCACGACATTTTTTATTGTTCATTTCCCCACCTGTACGTCAACCTTGTCGTACATTGTCTCTTTCTCGACTTATCTCTCTGCTTCACTATGTCTCGTGCATTTATGCCACAAAATTGGTTTCCCCATCATGTGAGGCAGCATGTTAAGTTAGTATACTCCAACGAAGCAAAGCATAGTTTATGCTTAAAAAGTCTCCGCAGCTAATCTGAACATTTTTTGTGTGTAGTGAACTACTTCTTGTGGAATAAAGGCTTCACTATCACAAGCACTATGTTCATTATAATATAAACTTATTAGAACTAGTCAGAATGTTGAAATGCAGAGCACCCACAAAAATATTCTTTGGATATCTTCTTTAGTCCTTCGAAAACCCAAGACACTGCCTTGAATTCCCTTGACTTTTGTTTTTTGAAACCTGTATAAACAGTCTCTACGTCATATTTCTATATACTACATCTTAATTGCTCAATGTATTGGCACACCACTTTCAAGTACAGTAAAGTCTTAGTTATAATCAGAAGATACAAGCCTCATGATTGAATGTTTGGCTAGTTAGAGTTCTCAGGAGAAACCACGAAGTGGACCACCACTATAATCAGTTCAAGCAGCTGAGAACCGTCCGGTTATTGCCTAATGGTCCCAGCAGCATCCCAGGGTTGTGATGATTGATGAAAACCAGTAGCCTGCTTTGAACCAGTACAGAAACCAGCAAGCATTCCTGCTGGTCCCAGTAGTAGAGCCAGCAGACAGGGTACTGGTCCCAGTAAAGAACCAGTAGGCACCCCACTGGAACCAGCAGAAACCAGTAGGCACACTGCTGGAACCAGTACAACCAGCAGGTAGCTTGCTGGGACCATCAGCAAACCAGTAAAAACCAGTAGGCACTTTGCTGGACCAGCAGAAAACCAGTAGGCACCCTGCTGGAACCAGTACAACCAGCAAGAAACCAGCAGATTAACTGCTGGTTCCATCAAAAACCAACAACTCCCAACAGAAACCAGCAGGAAATTTTCACCTGGG
>WOVY01012549.1:0-19000 GCA_013436015.1 Rhipicephalus annulatus | reverse complement strand
AAGTTAGCCCAGGTGAAAATTTCCTGTTGGTTTTCTGTTGGTTCCAGTATTGATGGTTTATTAGCACATTCCCCGTAGTTGATGGGACCAGTAGGTGATGGGACCAGTAGGTGATGGGACCAGTAGGTATTGGAACCAGTAGCTGATGGAACCAGTAGGTAATGGAACCAGTAGCTGATGGAACCAGTCACTGAAACCAGTATCCGAAACCAGCAGCTACTGGTTTCAGCTCAGGGTTGCATACATGCAACAAAATTGTTACTCACCGAGATGGAGGACGCCCCCAATCAACAAGGTGGTGCCCAAACGAACTCAAATGCATGTTTCTGCCCAATTTAGCAACTTTAGGGTTACAAGCACATAACTTTTATGGCTATCCAGATGGTTGTGCCATTCGATTAGTAAGTCAGTGCTTATTGTAACTTGCACGTTCTACATTCCTGTGCCAAGTTAACATGCATTGGGCGTTAAACAAACAGCCTTAGTGTTTAAGAATTTATTGTGCTTGATCGTCAAACATCTGCTTGCGCACTTTCGATTTCAGGAGATCTTGGATCTTCTCAGCCAGGATCCTGGGCAGATTTTTTTCCGTGTCAGCAGTGTTGACGTCTTTCTGCTGTCCCCAGTGCTTGAGTGTTTCTACAAACAGACGAGTCGATTTTGAGCATTAGACAACAAAAAGTAGTGATTGCGGCAACGACAACTGCCACACCATAGAGGCAGAGCTTGGGTTTGAGCACTAAAGCTCCGACATCACTGGATTAGGAATGTGCATGACTTAGTTTCACAAGCTCCACAAAACCCAAGTTGTCCTGTTCGGCAGCTGATGGCAGTTAAATTTGGTGCACAGTTTCATGTGCAACAGATTGTCAGTTGAGCATAGGAGCCTACCATGCACCCCATCAAATTTAACCCAAACTCAGAGATATCTTTCCATATTTCCAGTACAAAGTGCAACTTCTGTTCACCCTATATACCAAAATTTTGTTTTGACAACTCGCAAAGCAAACAGCATGAATTTCACTCTTTCATTTTCGTTCATGCTGCCAGGCTGTGTAAAGATGACTTCCTGCATGCGCTGTGGAAAACTATTCATGCTAGTTGTACCTGACACAACAAGAAGTTTCTCCGGTGTCAGCGGCTGCTTGGGCTGCTCCCCCAATGCTCTCTTCCTGGAGCCAACGGTCCCTGTGACGCTCCTAGATGCAAGAACGTTGCTTCCCCATATAGCGTGGGCAGCATCCTTCACCACCAAGGTAGCCTTCTTGTTCCCAAATATTTTTTTTGCACACACACCACTTATTGTTACGCCTTTCGTCAAATGGAACTGTGAAAAAGCAAAATAATGGAGGAAAATCACTACTGTAAGGAGCAATGAAACAAAAAATGCTGCATGTTACTTCTGCTAAACATACAACAAAACTAACAAATTGTTTAACCAATGCACCTGGCACAACACAACGATGTAGCACATGAATAGTATGTACAGTCTATCACACTTGTCTATGGTGCACAAGTGGTGTGCTGCAAATCAAATGCAGTAAAATGTTATTGGTTACTCTGTTAGAGACAATGCTTTTGAGCCTGTGCGGTTCATCTAGTATATTCAACTGCACATGAATGCAAGAAGTATCAGTGAAATTGAGTATCTGCTTTAGAATTTTGCCATATTTCATCCACACAGCACTGCTCAGGTGCTCAAGACAGGTGTGATCAGCACTGTACACCTTGCTATTGCTGATAATAAAAAAGAAAAACTGTGTGCTGGTCCCAACGGTATTCATACTTCTCTCAAAAAGTACACTGAGTAAAACTGAAGACTTGAGCATGCTAAAAAAATAAAAATGGTAAACATGCTGCAAGCAAGAAGCTTTAAGAAAGCTTTCGTAATTAACTATACCACCTAGATCTATAGAGTAGCTGTGACTACCAATAGAAAAAAAAACGGTTAAGCATGAAAAGCAGCTGCAGACAGTGACATTAAATTTCGAGCAAATTACTTACAGAGCCATCTTCCATATAAATGAAATCTCCATTTGGGCCTGCAAGAAAGATATCAGGTCCTTGTCATGGCACAAAAAAAAAAAAAAATTATTGTCAGAATATCTGAGGTGACATCTGAGCTGACCTGGATGTGTAGTGTTCTTTTCTCCACCAACAGTGCTTGTCCTTTCCTCTGGTTCTACAGCAGTAGATGAGCACGGTGCTACGCAACATTTAGAATTATTCAAAAATGGCTTATCTTGGTGCACAACTTGCTCTAATTGAAACAAAGTTTACTGTCTATGAAACCAGAGCTGTTACTTACGGAGAACACGTTCACTGCAGGCCATGTTGTCCATAATCAACAGATCTAAAGTTACAAAGATATAGTGACAGTAACTGTCACTCCAGTTTTGAAATGCAGGGAAGTATTATAAAAGAAGCAAAGTACTCACTTCCGACGAAGCTTTCTCCTTCATCTGTCTCAGAATGTGCTGTAATAAAAATGATTCAGGTGTAAAAGTTTAGATTTCAACCCCTCAAGCCTGTTAAATCTGGATGCTTTTTGTTTAAAGCTTCATGCTAGTCAGAGCGTGCCTTAGAGCATTGGCTGCTTCTAAAAGCTACGATGAGGTGCACATCTCCAAGTCAATTCACTTCGGACTTTCAAACCAAAAATCACAATGTAACATAGCGATAAACCATACCAAGGAAAAATTTTGTTCGTTCGAGGTTTTCTCGATTGGCTACTCTGTTTTACAGTTCAAACTTTACTTTCATCTATCCACCTCCACTTTCAAAGAACCAACATCATTTCATTATCATGGCACTAGCATCTTCTATATTACATACTGACTGAAGCTGCCATCTTACTGCAGAACAGCTGAACTTACACTCCAAAGTTAATTCATGCTGTGTTTGGCGGGCACTTTTTCAAAACAAATAAAAAGTGCAGCACTCTTTGAACTCGTTCGGCAAGTTCATCAAGTAAAGCCAAATCTCTATAACCTTTACTTTGCACATACTACTGAGCGAGTTGCTTAGACAAAATATGAATAAATAAATAATAAAAAAGCTGACTTCATTAAACAGGTCAAAGTATGCTATATTACTGTCCCAGTGAAATATGGAACTGATGCATTTACTCAAGAGCATAGGTGTATGCAGTTCTTATGGGGAAACAAACCTGACAACATGCCCCGACTGCAAGGCACCCGGTCTTGTTCTACTGCAACTGCATGTACACAAAAAAAGGGTGCACAAGTTTTTATGTAGCACATGAGTTGTCATGTAATCATTATACATGGAGCTTTTGTCAAGTAAATAATGCAGAGCAAAAAGCATTCTTACGCTTGAAAAGCTTGCTTTCAAGGGATCTCTGCAGGCTTGCAACCTGCTGCTTTAGAAACTGGTTGTCGTGCTGCAGCTCCTCAGCACGCAATTTCCACATGTCTCTGTCCTTCTCAAGCTCTTTAACCACCAGCGCCTTCGTTCTCGCCTTCCACACGTCTTTCTTCTTCTTCATTTGAAGAATTTCACTTTTTGGGCACAATTCATCACTATCGGAGGACCCGCTGTCCGACGGAGTGTCTGTCCCTTTCCTTGGCTGAAATTTCATCATGCAAAAAATGACTTCATGAATTCACTAGGATGGCTTGGTGGGCTAGTTGGTATTGCATCTTGAAGGCTACTGTGCACAATAGACAGGAACAACAGAAGCAACACAAGTATCGGCGCTTCACTTTGTGCTTTCTTCTGTTGTCCCTGTCTATTTATTGTGCCCTAGCTGTAGCCTTCAAGGGTCTCATGAGGGTTTTGCTTTCAGTAAAAAAAAATGCTTCTTTTATAGTACAGTGCACTAATGAAGACCATGGCACACTTACCTGTGCTCTAGGTTTACGCCCAGAGTGCGCTTTTTCCAGATTCTTTTTAAGAATTTCGTCATACATGTTTTTTTTAGCATTTGCTCTGTCGTTCTTTTGTTTCTGAAAGAAGTCGAAAGCACAATTACAGATGATGATCAATGCAAGACCAGCAAGTTTTCAGCCGTTTCAAAATGTAGGCAGCATAAATAGCAACCTTTCTTTCAGCCTTTTTTCTTTTTGTTTGGGACTCCACGAGCTCATCAGGATCATCATCTGACGTTTCTTGCATAGCTGGTATTTTTGGTATCACCAACCTCTTGGCCCGCATTTTCGCGCGGGCGTCATCTTCGCTTTCTGTAAGAAATTACGACTATAAAATTGGAACCGTAACATTTCACATACCACACATACCTGCCAGCATCAAGACTTGCGTGTTGTACAAACCAGTGTTTGTGTCATCCACGGGGTCTCGCCAGTACGCGCTGTAAACAAAGCGGTTGTCGTAGTCGCTGGTGTCTTTGGGATCAAACTTCTCGATGTCATGCACGTGAATGACGTGTAACCGTTTGTCGTGATCGTCCAGGAAACGAACAACAGCGTACATGGTAGTACTGATGATTTAACAAAGCCTTAAATGGCATCACACACACACCAATCTCTGAAAAAAATGTAGCAGTCGCGTGTCGCGCACGTGTCGTGTCCATTAAAAATAACACCATAACAACTCCTAGCGGCAAGACTGGGCAATACCAATAACTGCGTGCGGAACAAAATAAATAAATAAATACACCTATAAACAAATAAAAAATGCTTTAAATAAGCTTATAAACAGGTGTAAAAACTGTTCATGTTATAAACAATGTATAAACTTACTAAGATATAATTAAATAGATATGTGTTTTTGAAATCCGGGTTGCAATCCAACTAATTCAACGCCGTACAAGCCAATCCAAGTCGTTTGATTGTGTGAGATCATGGAGAATGTGCGAGTCCGAGCGAACTATGAGCGAACTGTCGTGATTGTGCGCGTGAACACAACGTGTGGCTTCATTACTTAGAAGGTTTTCGGTGAGTTTGCAGTGCGATATTTGCGTGGATCCGCACTGAGGGAGTATGCCTCGTAGAAAGGAATACCTAAACCCAGGCAGCGCCTCCGCCATCCCGTATTCAACGAAAACATATCTCGAAAGATCAGCCTCGAGCGTGCAACAATCACGTCGTGGACTGCAGCAGGACACAAATGTCGCTGGCGGGTCGACTGCTCCGACAGCACTTCGCGTACTGACGCAACCTCCGCAGACTGATGTTGAAGGCGACTGTGACTCTGAATCGGCACATGAAGCGGCCCCAAGTGACGAGCCGCAGCCTTCCGTTGGCGCAGAAATGACAGACGAGCCACAGGGAGATTTAGGGAGCTTCTCTAGTGACGATTTGCTGGCACTGACTGTCAATTTTGTCCTCGAATTTGGCATCCCTTGGAAGGGAGTCGAAGCACTCCAAAAGTTGATAATGCACATACTGAACGACATGATATACCAGTTACTAAATATCTTTTCAGAAGAGTGTCGGGGCAGAAATAAAAGCCGCCGGTTACCACTTCTACTGTGAAAACTGTATGACGCTCCTTGCCGTAACAAGTGTGCGACCTTGCAGCGCGGAATGCAGTGCGGGTAACGTGCACCGTATGCGGGCAACGTAACAGTGGGCCGCAGATGCTACGCGATGGCCACTTTTTCATAACCCTGCCCATCGCAAAGTTGCTGTCTTCGTTACTTGCCGAGAATGATGCGAGCACTGCACTCCACGAAAGACTGAATTCAATAAACGAGAGTATGTCTGTCGACAAAGATGAAATGACAGACATAATAGATGGCACCTTATACAGGGCACTTAGGCGCGAATTGACATCAAAAAATGATATCACTCTCACTGTTAACAGTGATGGAAGCGCCGTGTTCAAGTCATCGAAGTTTTCTGTGTGGCCCGTTCAAGTGATGGTGAATGAACTCCCCAGTGTACATGAGGCAGAAAAATGTGCTTGTGTCTGCTCTGTGGTATGGCCAGAAACATCCCGACATGACTCTCCTACTGAACGCATTTGTTGAACAAATGGACGGTTTGTCGACCAGTGGGATCACATGGAAGGCAGGCAACGAAACTGTGCATTCCAAGGTAATTTTTTTTTAATTATTAAAGCTGCTTGAACAACACGACTTCAAGACATTCTAGTGTAAATGCTGCACTGAGCTACAATGCATAGACGAGGCTACATTGTTGTGCCAGCTAATTTCTTCCAGTCATGATGAAATCCAGGCCACTTGGGCATAATGACACCATGGAGGATGGCACACTAGTTCATCTTTGTGTGTATTCTTATAGTGCGACTTTATCTCTAATACTGTCAATTATCTAAGTGTCAAAGTGGTATTTACTGCATTGTGTTTACTGTAACTGTTACAACTTACGGAGATCATGTCCCTTTATGCAAAGCATGAAAAGTGCTTCTTCTGAATGGATTGTTATCAATTGAAAACTGTTAATAACATCACCCGATCTTTTCCTTGTCCTCAATGTCTACTGCAATAATTGACTTGTGTCTGGCAAAGAAAACAAGCCCTCTATCCATTTCCTTTTTGTTGTACTTCATTGCAGAGGGTAGTTAGGGCTAACAGCTTCCTTTTTTGTCCTTGCTCATGCAGGTGTACTGCTTCAGCTGCAGCGCTGATGCACCAGCACGGGCAGCCATGCAGCACCTAACCCAGTTTAATGGGTATTATGGCTGTGGATGGTGCTTGCATCCAGGGGCAGCTGTGAATGGTTAGTAAAGATGTCGCATTACTGCATAACATGGAGTCAGATTTCTGACTAGATATGTTGATCAGAGTTTCTCTCTTTTTTAGCAATTTTTATGTAAACATTCACCTTGTTTAATGTATCTGGGGTTGCCATTTCTCATCTCAGAGGCAAAAATGTGCTTTATGTCGTAGCGATTCTATGTTTCCAAATTCTGGCACATAGTATGTTTTTCTAAATGTGTTCTAGAAGTAAATTCTCAGAAATATCACTGAAAACAAGTGTGCCATTTACAATCAAGCTTAGCTGTGCGAGATTTTACAAACTTCTAATTTGTGAGGTTCTCTGTTTTTTTTTCTTACTATTGCCAAACAGGAACTGTCAAGTATCCTGTGGACACTGTTTCACCTGACAGGACAGCAGAAGGCACAAAGGAAATCATGGCCAAGGCTGCTGAAGCTGGAAGACCAGTACAGGGAGCAAAAGGCATCACGCCTTTGATTAATCTTCAGCACTTTAATATAATCTGGGGCTTTACTCCAGATTATATGCATTGTGTGCTTCTAGGTGTGGCACGGCAGATGACGGAGGACTGGCTCTCTAATGTAGGCGAGGAATATTACATTGGGGCACCACAAACTGTGGCAGTATTAGATCAACGTTTGTGCTCTATAAAGCCGCATAGCTGTATGCCACGACTTCCCCGCTCAGTTTCTCTGAGAAAGTATTGGAAAGCCTCGGAGTGGCAGCAATGGCTACTGTATTTTTCATTGCCTTGTCTGGAAGGCCTACTTCCACGGCAGTATCTTAAACATTTTGCATTGCTTGTGAAAGGTATTGCCCTTCTTCTGCAGGACACAGTGTCCCTCAGTGACATTTCTGTAAGCACAGACTGCTTGGTAAAGTTTGTTGTCGACATGCAGTTTCTCTATGGAGAAAAAAACATGACTTTCAATGTACATCAATTGTTGCACATGGCTCAGAGTGTTTCTGAACCAAGGACCTCTTTGGGCACATTCATGTTTGCTTTGAGTCTAACATTGGCCAAATTAAGCAGCTGGTCACATCAGCAAAAGGTGCCCCACTGCAGATTGTAGAGCGCTTAATGATGGCCAGCAACTTCAGGTATCTAAAGGCTTCAGCTAGCCCCTTGCACTCTGAAGTTTTTTGACAAAAGCTGGCCCATCAAATAGTAAAGGTGGTTTACTGCTCAGCAAACCCCGAGCTGTGTCTGACCAGCTGCTTCACCTTGTGCAGGACCATGTTGGCAACATCGTTAGGGGCCGTGTCATGGAACATGACCGAGTGATTGTATCACCGGGTGTTCGGTTTCACAGTGAGCAGTACTCAAGGCCGAACAAAAGTGACAGCACTGTATTGCAAATATATTTGGGAACGTGCTTGAAGTTGAAGCACATTGTTTCTATTAGGGATTCGTCAGGAAATGTAAGGATTTTTGCACTGTCAAACAAATTCTTGTCACGTCGTGCATTTGGCACTGAGCACATAATGAAATCAGAGGATGCGAATTCCCAACAGCTAGTGGAGCTGTCTGCCAGTGTTGTCCCTTGCAACTATGTAGAGGTCAATAGAAGTGTTTTTTTCAGAGAATTTCTTTGAAAATGCTCTCTGGTGGTTGTTAAAGGGACGCTTAAGAGCAACATTGAATTAGTTTCATCATTCTATAAAAAGGTCTCATCATATAAAAATCGCACCAATACCTTCTTATACCTACTTTTTGTACTTTTTGTCAGAAACACTTCACATCTGTAAAATTAGTTTTTTTTGTTCCTTGTGTGTTGTGGCTTTATTAATAATTCACTGCTGTCAGTGCGCATGTGCATGTGCACATTAGGTGGACATTTTAGGCATTCAAGCATCAGTTGCAGTTCAGTCCTTGCGTTAGCGTCAATTTATGTGTGCGTGTTTGCGTCCCTATGTGCAATGCTTCATAAAACATCATGGCTCACCAACTTGCCCATCAGTTCATAGTAATATAAATTTTACTCGGAGAATTTTAATATCGATGATTTCACCATAACAGGTTTCTTAATAGAAGAGAAAATCAAGTTCAAAGTATCATTTTAAAATTTCGAGTGGAAATCTCCACGTATGAATCTCCACGGAAATCTCCACAAATGACGTCACGGATTTCGAAGTCTATTTATCGTGTTTTGGTGTCGTTGTTCAACGAAATTTTCTCAGGCTTGGTATGTTAAATCTATTGGCCCCTTAGAGCTTGAGGCACTTCACTTTTACTGTTTAGGAACTATGTAGGCCTTAGTAGGCGGAGTCAAAATAAGTGACGTCACGGCAAATGGTGCGGGAATTTCATGGTGGTGTCGCCACGACATTTTCTTTTGTGCATTTTTTCACATATCGAGCTTCTCGCTGCAAACAACGTTTCTTTGGTATCCAGGGGTGCAACAGCTGCGCCAACTGTTGCCAATTTGATACAATTCCCAATTGTTGCGCTGAGCTGCGCCAGAACCATTAAATTTGCTGGAATTGCACCACCCTGCGCCAAAATGCCCAGCCAGCCTCAAAATTTTCACAGGTGCGCTAATTTCGGTGAGAAATGCTAGCCACGTCGGCCACCTACAGTTTGCGCCATCAGTCAAAGCGTGCGAACTTTAACCAGCCCTACGCTCGCGAGACGCCATTGACCAGATAAAGTAACAATGCTTCGTGCCAATCGGTCCGCTGAGTGCAGCGGATACCGATCGGCGGGATGACAAAACTTCCAAGACAAAAATGCATTGCTGTAGCCCCCAACGCTTCGCGGGATATGTAAATTTCCTAGCCTGAAAATGCTGCTATAGCTTATTAGCACCTAAAGCTGGAAGCGTGTGCCCCGTTTTTCTCGCGCGAACAAGCTCGACGTGCGGCGAACGCCGGCGTTGCCAGCGACCACGTTGATTGCAGTAGCACATAAAACTTTTTTTTGTGTGTGTCTTGAAGTTGCGTCATCCCGGCCACTGTCCTGGTGATATACACTCAGTACCGTCACTGGGCCAATGGGTGCACGCCGTTGTTACTTTACCACTCAACGTGCCTTGCAAGGGAGCTGAAGTGGTATATAACCCTACGGTGAAAGAAAAGAAAGTGGAAGTTTATGGAAGGGGGGTGGGGGTGAAGTGGTAAGAAAATTTTTTGGCTTGGAATTCTCACTCGTGCACAGAATGCTGCTTAAGCCACCTTTGTCGCACTACACCAGTTGCCTACTGAAAAGCCTATTGAGATTTTGAAGGGGGCCGTCAGCGCTAGTGATGGGACACTGCATATTTTGTTCAGTTATGTGTTTGCCGCATAAATATGAGTACCAGTATAATAACTCGTGCATAAATAAGCTATTGGCAATCGTTTGGAGTAATGTATGACATTTCTGCTTCCCTAAAAAAAAGTAAATTGTGGGTCAGTTTTTTTTTTCCCCACCCCTACCTCTTGGTTTACAAATCTTCCAAATTTTGAGGTCGTGAGCTTAGCAGATCTATATTTAAATTCTCAGAGTCTCTTGAATGATTTGACAGGTGCAGCAAATGTTAATATAAACTTAATCATTGTTTGCTCGTGGGGTGGTTCAAATACCACTTTCATTGAAATAGCAGTGCTCATGTTCACACTGCACGATTTAGGTGATGTCAAATGCTTTATATATACATTTTTTTTCTAAATGTCTGTCTTGTTTATACTGCTCCAAATTTGGTATTTCATGATGAAAAATGCATGTTTTTTCCCTGCAACCTGCTCAAAATTTAGATGTCAGTGCTCCAAAAAGTAACATTTTGCTGCTTCAAAAATTGCTCCAAATTGTATTTTGGCTGTTCCACCACTGGGTGTCCTGTAACAGTAGTTTACTAATACGAGAAAAATAACTATTTACTGTCCCTTTAGCTGCATAGTGTAAGTAACTGTACTGTGGATGTAGTCTTCATTTCCCCTTTCTCTGTTTTATATGTGACCCCAATGGGGGTCACTGGGGCTGACAAGGGTGATGTGCACCTAAATCAAGGCCCGTCCTCTATATAGCATGTTTTTGGTCGGCAGTCAATCACTATAACCACTGTGGTGGTGTCGCTAGTTCCCCATTGTTGCCACTCTGCAGAGTGGCTCCTTTAGGACTGAGTGTTTTCTTATGCTTGCGTCTGCTCATTTCTTGTAACATTATGATAGCTACATATGCATCATTGCATTTGTTGTTGTGTAGATCAGTAGTTTAGTCAAATTAAGGGTGGTTGACATATTCACAAGATTGCAGGTATGCTTATTTCTTTTGCTTCAGCTGTAGAAACCCAACCACAACTAAAATACGAAATAGCACCAAAAATGATTATGTTAAATTGTTCTGCATTTTACCAAGCATTCAATTTGCCAACCTGTGAAAGCAAAAACTGCACTTTTATTCTCCAATGTTGCTTCAGTGGAAGTGAATTCCAATCCAATGAGTGTGCAGTTTGCACTATAACTGTAAAAGTGAGCGCAACACATTTTCTTTTACCAAGAAAATGTGATCTCAAGCCACCTTCTAAATTACAATGATATGAGTAGAAACCTCAGATGTGTACACCGCATTGTCATTGCATGTCAAGCTGTTAAATGAATGGGCTGTTAAAAAGAACCTCCACATGTCAGTGAACTGCAGGTGTAGATGTTTGTGGATTGTGCAGTGAAACAGTTGTTTTTAGAGGAAGTGAGAAATGCCATTTTCAATTGATTTAGCTATTGCCAATTTGTGCAAATTCATGCTGTATACTGTCGAGTGCCTCTTGAATTACTAATAAACTTCATGATTGTGAGTATTGACAATTCTCATTGTTTAAGCCCAGCTTTAGCCCTGTCTCTGGGTGTAAACATTTGGTATTATAAAAAAAAGAAGAGAAAGTGTGCGCTGTTGTACAGTACAAGGTTTAATGTGCACTGGGTTGGTCAAATGTTCCCAGGCAGTGCTGTCATAAGATTACAAGCGTAGCAGCCTGGGAACGTTTGAGCACCCCTTTATATTTGAACACACCTTGTGTGTTCAGGGTGCATGCAACTCTTCAAAATTCCTCCCTTTTTTCTCTGTATCCTTTGTACATGTATGTTTCCAAATTAAATAACAATAAAACCATTGAAATAAAAAAGAACATATTCGAAGCCTAAAAGTCTAGGAATTTGTCTATGAGCTGCTTCTTTGTGCTTAGGCAGCAGTGTAGATTCACCAAACTTCATTTCAGCACCAATATGCTTTGTTCTTCAGGGCATTAAAATATGAAACACTGTTAATGAAGCGATAGACACCTACTGTGGCTTAGGTGCTGGCTCCCTTCTGGTGTTGCACTGTTTTCTTCACGACATTTTTTATTGTTCATTTCCCCACCTGTACGTCAACCTTGTCGTACATTGTCTCTTTCTCGACTTATCTCTCTGCTTCACTATGTCTCGTGCATTTATGCCACAAAATTGGTTTCCCCATCATGTGAGCAGCATGTTAAGTTAGTATACTCCAACGAAGCAAAGCCTAGTTTATGCTTAAAAAGTCTCCGCAGCTAATCTGAACATTTTTTGTGTGTAGTGAACTACTTCTTGTGGAATAAAGGCTTCACTATCACAAGCACTATGTTCATTATAATATAAACTTATTAGAACTAGTCAGAATGTTGAAATGCAGAGCACCCACAAAAATATTCTTTGGATATCTTCTTTAGTCCTTCGAAAACCCAAGACACTGCCTTGAATTCCCTTGACTTTTGTTTTTTGAAACCTGTATAAACAGTCTCTACGTCATATTTCTATATACTACATCTTAATTGCTCAATGTATTGGCACACCACTTTCAAGTACAGTAAAGTCTTAGTTATAATCAGAAGATACAAGCCTCATGATTGAATGTTTCGGCTAGTTAGAGTTCTCAGGAAACCACGAAGTGGACCACCACTATAATCAGTTCAAGCAGCTGAGAACCGTCCGGTATTGCCTAATGGTCCCAGCAGCATCCCAGGGTGAAACCAGTAGCCTGCTTGAACCAGTACAGAAAACCAGCAAGCATCCTGCTGGTACCAGTAGAGCCAGCAGACAGGGTACTGGTCCCAGTAAAGAACCAGTAGGCACCCCACTGGAACCAGCAGAAAACCAGTAGGCACACTGCTGGAACCAGTACAACCAGCAGGTAGCTTGCTGGGACCATCAGCAAACCAGTAAGAACCAGTAGGCACTTTGCTGGAACCAGCAGAAAACCAGTAGGCACCCTGCTGGAACCAGTACAACCAGCAAGAAACCAGCAGATTAACTGCTGGTTCCATCAAAAACCAACAACTCCCAACAGAAAACCAGCAGGAAATTTTCACCTGGGAGTGCTCTTTTTTTCAAATAGTATTGGGAAATTTAACATTCCATTAGGAGCACTAGCAATGTGGCTAGGTGCTGCCAACTCAGATACACACTCGTGATTACTTTTGAAACCAATTTGACCCTTCGTATCCCCCCGGCCAAGGTAGTCGGGCAAATATTTTTTTCGTATATGCCCCTGACTTCCAGCTATGCCGATTTGGCCAATATAGTGGACATCAAGTACTCCATCACTACAAAGATCTCAGCAACATTTTACATACAAAAGTGAGAATAAACCAGAAACCTGCCAAATTAGCTGTATTTCTGTGTTCCCAGCATCCAGAACTCCATTTACTTTGGGTTCGTCATCCTTGGTCATACATGGAAACTTTGCTTGCCAATAAACATCTCAACACTTCATTCATTATCATCATGACTATCTGACATAATAAATTTCTTCATCATCACTTCAGCACATTAGTTATCATCATCATAAACATTCACTTGGCTACTGGTTAATGGCTGTGATTCAATAATTTCATTGTTATTCTTCATTATCACCTTAATCATCATGTTCAAAGCTTTTGTCAATATCATTATCCCTGTTCAAGGCCCATTTGCTTGCCCACAGCTCTTGATTCTACAGTATCGTCATCTTTATCTTTGTTGATCATCATTACCATGCATGCATGGTTATGTTCAAGCTGAATACTTTCATCATCAGCAATAGCATAGTTCAAGACGCCTTTGCTTGTTGATAGCTCTGCTTGAACAGGATAATTATTGATGCTCTAGGAATGTGAGCATACGTTTCTGCTAGTCATCTCAAAAATTGTGAGAATTATGGCATGTATGCCTTCATAACTTAGTGTACATACTGAATAAAGTAGATGAATTAGTAGAGAAAATATGAACACAGCTTCTTAAACTACATATAATGATATGTGCAGAGCCGCATGGCAGTGAAACTGGTTTGACTCCCATGGGGCATTCTGTCAGCATCTTACACAGAACTCTGTATGCCTGGCGTCCACAAAGGTAGACAATGCAGGGAAAACCAAACTTGCAAATTTGCTGTACTTGGACAAAAATAAGGTGAACCCTTCCTTTCTTCAAATAATGCTGAATGATTTAATAAGCATCAGGAATTTGGGGTGAGCTTATCGAAAAATGTAGGCATACACCATGACAGGCGAGTTCAGATGAACACCATTGTTCTGCGGGCTCTTACTACTGTTTCTTCACAGGAGTTGACACGTTTATAGATGTTTTGATAAAATGCTGAACTAATGCCAACAGTTCAAACCAGTTATTAAGGCAGTGCATTGACTATAGCCCGATCCCACTACTCTGATGAGTTTTGCTCACATATGTGGATGCCAGGAAGCTAAGGGTTCAAGTATCTTGAAGGCGACAACTGCTGCTAATGAGCAGTCATAAGTGCCCACAGGTGTGGAGCTTATGCATTTTTGTAGAAACGCTCATATATTTGGGTGTACCTCTCATCTTGAAACACTTGTAAAGTAATATAGAAATAGTTGCATTTACTAACAGGGGTGTTCTTATGGTCGTAGTCTGTCAACTCACTTGCACTGCTGCCTACTCCAACTCGAATATACGTACTTAAGCTAGACATCCGCTCATGTTTTCATTTAGACTTGTGCATGTTCATCTACTCAAGGTAGTCACTCATATTTGTGTAAGCATCTACTTGCACCAAGAACTCATTTATCCCACTTTCCATTGCTAGTTGTTTCAGTCGTTCCCTCACTTCCAAGTCCCCCTTGCTCACAATCACCAGCACTTGCGTCTGCAGTCGTGACTACTTCCACTTGAAGGTTAAAACTACATGCTACACACCTACCTGCCAAACAAGCATGTTACACTCATGCACTGGGTAGAACTAATAATTAAAAGTGCATGTAGATGTTTGATACTTCTTGATATTTTTTTATGAGCACTGCCACTGGAGTGTTTACTCTCATTGCTACTTAACATTTGTTAATTATTTCAGCCATAATGTTCTGATGTTTGTGTTTTTAACATAATTCAATAAAATCATTAACCATGTCATGACTACTACCTGCATAAATTCTGGCAAAATTACTTGCATGGTACTAACTCTCAGTGTAAGTTTCGAAGAGGGTACTTCATTGCCATATATATTATTGCATTTGTTCATTCTGTGAGGACAACTTGGATGACAAGATATAGTCAAACATTTTGAAGAAAGCAGGCAGTTCTTCGCAAGGTTACAGGTTTAATCCTTGCTAAAAGGTGCTTGTTTACGTGCGTGTACTGTTTGTTCAAGGGGAGGACACGGGTCTTGGAGCAATCAATAATGGCCAAAAAGAGACTTTTTTGCAAAGCCTATTTTCAGGGCGTTTGCACTTCTGAGCACCTGCTCTCAAATTATCGACGCTAAGTTTGGTTGGAAATGTGATAAAATGGGCCTCCAAAGCGCTAAGGCAGCAGTGAAATGCCCCGAAAAGAACAAACTTTGTTCAAACATTGCGCGCGCCATCAGTGTTGCACGGGCCGAGAGCCGCCTTCTTAAAGAGAGATCTGAAGCAGTTTCCCATAGTATAACTATTGAAAAACATTGAAACCAATGGCATTTTTGAATACAGGAGGAATAAACCTATATACATACATAAATTTCATACAGTATCTGTAACTAAACTTGATATTTAACACCAGTGTCTCCTCTTAAAACAGTGGTCACCCTGCATCTAAATAGACTTCCAGAGCCAATTTTGAAGTTATTTTCTCCTTTTCTAGTATCTTTCAGAGTGATGATATAAAGCTGTTAGTTAATATGTGACTCCTTGATCTTGTGTTTTGCAGCAATTCATGAGTGCTGTCAACAAGAGCTTCTCAGAGAAGGAGAGCAGTGCAGCCACAATGAAACGGGGCGTGCTGGAAATGCCAAAAGCAAGCTGTGAATGACGGCGCCCAAAACGTCCTCTGGTGCTGTAGGTGACAGCTATAGGTGGTATAACGAGGCTCTCGACTGTCTTCTTAGCAGATGTAGCACTACTCTCCTCTAGCAGAATTGATGATGAAAAAGGGATCAGCAGCAGGCGAATGAAGCTGGTGATGACGAGAAGGGTGAAGACTTTTCCGCACTGCGTGAACTCCTCATCCGCCCTACTGGTTGGTAGTGCTAAGAAGAGCCAGTTGGATGAAGTAGTAGCAACAACAGTGGAGCATACGTGGGGGAAGGAAGATGAACAGCAGCTGGTGCATCTTTCTGCCAACGCCCCAGTGCACAAAAAGGCCGTGAAGTCTTGCCTGTACGTGTCTGCAGCCTAGCCGAGACGTCATTGCTTTACCCCAAGGTTCTCCATTCATGGCTCTGCGATGGAAAGTTGCTTGTACTCCATGATCCAAGAAACAAGCACAACTTGACAGTATTCCAAGAGCAGTGGAAGCGCGGCCAGGTTAGTGCTTGTGGTGCATTTTCAAAATTGAGCGTATTATTCAGCGAGCTTTCTGAAGATTACTGCATACCTGCCAACCCTCCCATTACCCCGGAGACTCGTCATTGCACGGGCATGGTTATACATTTTCTGGGAAACTGCTCTGACCCCACAGCTTTCCAGAGGCACTGCGGTATTCCTCGTACAGAATTTAAAGGTGATAGAGTGCCTTTGATTGTGCCTTTAATCTATGTAAAGCTACAGTGGTGTTTTTGTTATTTACAGTTTGGGGTGTTTCTTTTTTTTTTTATCTTGATCAGAAAGTTTGACCAGATCTTTCTTTTCTCTATTGAACTGCAGAGTGCCCACCAGCCATGTAGCTCATGTTATGCTGTAGTACTTGGCAGTGTCTTCATGCATAAAGAGTGTTTTATGCATACTCTTGCTTTGTAGTGTTTCGCAGTGGCAACGTGGAGTGGCAAGGCACGTGGAAGCAGTGTTTTAGTTAGTGTATGGATTCCTAAAGTCCTATATACCCTTCAATATTAACGTGCAACAAGATTCCTGATGGTTATAGAGTTTTCATCCTTCAAACATTAATTTTGGGAGCTGTGATGACCGAACACACATCGGTAGGGTTTACAAACTACAGTAGAAGATGCGAGACTCAAGGAGGCGCGCAAGTACTCGTAAATCGCGAAATTTCCCGTCAGTACAACTAGCAAAATCAATTTCTGTCAAAAGAACTCGCACAGGTCTTCATGGGACATGTGTGAACGGACGGGAGGGGAGAGCACAGTTGCTGCCGGGAAGCACGGGTCGAAAGCTTCGCTTGAGGCCACTGATACTGAATGCCAAAGTAGTGCCAGAGTACGCAGAACGACAGCAACATTACTAGATCCCTCGGACAGAAACTTCAAAAAGCTCTGGCCTTTTTTAGATCTTTATTGCCATTAGTTTACTGCTGCATTAGCCCTGTGCCTCCGCTAATAGTCTCTATGATGATGGCTACATCGTGAGCACAGTTTTCTGCCCAGCGATTTTGGAAAATGGTAGTTTTGTTTTGAATCCACGTCTGCTGCCAGAGCATGTGCTTCTAAACGATCATTTTTGTTATCTATGATAGTATCTGCTGCAGTTTGTCTGCCTCGTTGTTTAAAGCGAGTGCTTTGACTAGTTGAGCATTGGACGCGCATGAGCTTTCAGAGCTCTGGTTCGTGCACATCAGTGCGAGTTTGCTTAAAATGCGTTTTATTTTCATAGATATGAATTAGCCCTTTTTACGAGACTGGACTTAAAAGACACTGTGGGTAGGCAGGATAAAGCACGGTTATTGAAGGTAAACTGAATGGATTTTAAGAGAAGGCAAATGTTGTGAGGGGAGGCGGACAGTAGGTGGGCAGATGAGATATAAAGTTTGCTAGTATAACGCATATCCAAGAGCCACCAAATTTGCATGAAACTGGGATTGATAAGAAAACGTGTGGTAATATATCCCTGCTAATGAGAGACGCTTCTATAAAAGGCAAGAATTGCTTTCCTGTAGATCTGTCTACGAAGGGGTTTTAGTTTTAGAAAGAAAAATGGTTTGTTAATGCAATGAAATTACATGTGCTAGTCATAATTGTAGGATTTATTGTTTTGCTTGCCAATGATTATTGCTGCTCTTTGATTCATCAACAGTAAGACTGGTGCTTTTCAAGGTAAATCTTGACATATGCTAGAAGAATCAAAGAGGTCGCTCTAGGTCTTGCTTCTATGGAACACTGAAGTGAATGTGTTCTGCCATTCATTTTAAACGCATTCAAAATACACAATGAGCATGCATGTGCAAACTGACACCGTATTAAAAGCTTTTATTGGCTTTTTTGCGGTTGTGTAGTGTGGTTGAAGCTATCGTTATCAGCCTCGCTTTTAAGAAGCTGCTTGCACAATATCTGAACAAATTAGTGTTAGATATAGAGGGATTCTGTAAGTGTTACACACCATAAATTAGTATTCCTTATCGGTTATGCTTTCTATTGAAGCTTCGTAATAGTTATTATGTAGTATAAGATAAAATGCAATGTTTTGCAGTATTGCAGTCCTTGAAGGTAATATTCTGAATATGGTAAATGGTAATCCAAATTTTTTTTTGTGCTTCTTTGGCAGCCTGTGCTGGTCACTGTGTGTCTAAGAACTTGAATATGTCACTGTGGCACCCCGACTCTTTTTGCCGAGATTTCGGTAAAGTACGAATCGACCTGATGAATTGCCGCGAAATGGCAGCATCCTTCCCAAACCAGCCAATGCGGAAGTTTGGGAAGGGTTTGAGAACTTGAGCAAGCGCATGACAGATGAAGATGAGAGGAGTTATGCTGCTGAAGCTGAAGGACTGGCCACCTTGTGACAACTTCAGCGACATGCTGCCCAAGCAGGTTCAATGATCTCATGAAGGTGTTGCCACTACCAGAGTACCCCGACTGCGATGGAGTTTTCAACTTGGTTGGGCGGCTTCCAGTATGTTTTTTGTCAGGCCGGACCTTGGCCTAAGATGTACAGTGCCTATGGTATTTCATTCCCTTTTTTTTACTGCTTTGTTCTATCACCATAGTGTGTGTATGTGTGAAGCCACTGAAGAAGGGGTTT